>JABTTQ020000673.1:0-99822 GCA_016081115.2 Rehmannia glutinosa | reverse complement strand
GTTACGTATTGTTTGAGACGTACTGCCTTGAATGACTGACCGACATTTCACTCACCAGATCTCGCTTATAACTTCAATGAGTTGTTATACTCAATTACTTTGGTAAATGAGTCTTCCTTCTACTTCCAGCTTGTCTTCATGACATGTTTAGCATAGTCGATTTAACTCACCAACTAAACTTATCTATTACAATGCAAATTACAACAAAAATGGGGTGCCAACTTCCTATTCTAAGTTTTTTTTTTATATGGCATTCATCAAAATCTACAAAATAATTTCCCAATGTACCCATCGAAACACAATATCATATAAAAGACAAATAACACATTCGCCAACTTTAGGGCATCGTCTGGTGAGTCACGGAAGGTGCCATCAGAAAATAAATCGCGTAACTGCGCGGCGGTAACACGATCAACCTAAGGCCAATACCGTCGATAAATACCGGTCCCAGGGGTACATCAAAAACACTCGTTAGGGTCAAATGTGACCCTGAAAACCGCAACTGGATATCATAGCAAAATCACGCCGAGAATCTAATAGTCCGCTTCTCCGATGTGGAACCAACACTCCGATTTTGAAGCATCCGTCACACGCACTTCAACGAAACCAATGCATGAAGCGCCACATTACAACTAACTACTCACATACCCGAAATCCATAAAATGGCCAAAAACCGACCGCTCTCAGGATCGCCCATATACACCACCACCGTCTCCTCGAACCCATCTTTGATTATTTGAATTATATTCATTTAACGTATTCCGATATGGGCCTTCTTTCTCGATGATAAGAGGGTTTTCCATCAATTTCCGACCTACAATAATAATTAATTACAATTTAACAAGATGAATTGTTGAAAAATTGAAAAAATGTAGTGATAATGTACAAAAATTAAGGGAATGTGTTAAAGATGGGCATGATACGGGGTGTCGTGCACGATATGGCACGATTTCAAAATAGGCACGATTTATATAGGCAAGGTGATATAAGCAAATAAAGTTAAAGATAGGCATGATTTTAGGCCATATCGTACAAAATAACCTACGCACGATATAAGCCAAATCATGCCTAAAAATAGTAAGATACGACACTATTACGCGGCACGATATGCGCCACATATCGTGCCGCATCGTCTTCTACCTCAAATTGTGCCTCAATAACCAGAAAATCGATTCCATTTTCAAAAACACTAACCCAAAACACAATATACACCATTAATTCACATTATCAAGTTATATGCACCAACAACTAAACCCTAAAACCCTAAATCTATGAAATCTAACATAAATAGAGTTCGAACCCTAAAATCCAAAATCTATTTCGAACATAAGGGGCACGAGCACGATATGAGAAATATATCCTTACCCTCGTCTGGAGCAAGAGATGAGGGTGGGAGGCGCGGTTTACATTAGGAGGTGGTGACAACAAATGGACATGAGGCTGGACTTACGTTGGTGTGAATCCATGCGCTTTTTTTGCTTGTCATACGATTTAAAGTACACGATTTGCCTCAGATTTTGCTTTTTTTTTTTTACTTTGCTTATGACTTTTACTTTGCCTTTTCCTCTTTACACCTTTGTATGGAATACCATACGATTTTTCATACTATTTTAATTGGGTTTAATTCAATTTCAAAATTCAAAAGCCACCAACTTAAAAGAGGGGCGCTTTTGTCAATTTGGGGTAGAAAAGAGTTTTGTTATATTGATGGGTGGAAAAGAGTACCACTATCCATAGTAGTACTTAAAAATTTTCCCATGTATAGATCATCCGACGCGACTACTAGCGATGTGCAGCCCATGCAGTTTTAATTATATATCATTTGTAATGAATAAAATTACTTTAAAATAAACTTATGTTTTTCATGCAAATATGTTTTGTACAATCTAGTTTGTTTTACAAGAAAATAATTTTATTAATTAATTCAAACTAGAAATATATCGATAGAAGATAAAAATAAATTTGTTAAAATAATACAAGATGAACTATGAAAAGATTCATAGCGCATCTAAGCAATAACAATAACAGCTTAAAACCTACGATCTTAAAAATTTATAGCCTTCTAATACCTATATATTATTCCAAATATGCAACCGTTGAAGATCATAATCCGATTTTTTTTTATCTATGCTCTGATCAAAACTTGCTCGTCTGGAACGCACAAGAAAACATCATACGAAGACGGATTAAATCAAACGCCGCACTGCATGAAATCGAAATGAAGAAAACAAACAAATAATCCAGATCTATGTGGCAAACCACTTATTTAGAAACTAAATTAATAAAAAATATGGGGTGACTTCGTGCCAAAAAATCACCAATTAACAATGAAGAACAATTAAGAAGAGAAGCAAAAGAAAGAGTTAGCTAGAAAAGGCGGCTAGGGTTCGAAAATCTGTACAATCTAGTTGATATAGTCCAAAAATGATCTTTGATATGATATAGTTAATGAACACAAATTAACTCGTTTAGCAAACACAAAATATAACATAAAAATAGTGTCAACTAATTTTTCTCTTTTTTTAAACCATGAAGAACAATTGTGGTCTAAATTGTATCTCTCATCCACCCCTCATGGACCGAAAAACATGCAACTCAACTTCACATCCTATTTATCTTAATTCCAACTTAAACTTATATTTGACTCTTCAAATAACCATTAATTCTTTAATTTTTGGTAATGGTCAAAACCTATCAATAGAGTACAATGAGAAATTCCAAAATTGCCCTCCCTCGTGTATAAATACCCAACCTAGCTAGCTTCAAATAAACATAAAGTAGAAGTCATTAGTCTTCTTTTATGTGTCCAATCAGGCAAAGGTGCCAGATTTTCGCATGAACAAGGGGAAACTTTGAAAGAAAATGAGGACCATCTGATTATTTTACCTGAAAGGGCTCCTGTCCCTCCTTCAGGGGCATCAGGTTGCACTTACATCCCCGGAGAGGGCCTTGACTGTCATGATCCCAGCGAGGAAATGCCCATTATTGGTGGTGCACCGCCTCATGGTGGTGGCTCCGCTACGTATCCGCCTTCATAGGTTTTATATATATATATATATATATATATATGGGGTGGCCATTATAAACAAATGAATCATGACTATATATACAGAAAGCTGCATATATAACATAACTTTTTCTTGAAATCATGGGACAAAAAATTAAACTTGTGTCTGATTGTCTATATTTTTTAAACTCTATTATATTGTACGTAATTATTTTTTCTCTTATATGAGTTTATATCTTTATTCTAATTATGTACACGTTGATTTTTGAACGTATACAAGCAAATTTTTGCAATATGTCATATACAAGCCGCCGAGATACGCCACTCATGATCAGTTCCCATATTGATTAATTAAGAGAAGAGAGTCCACTTTATGTGCTCGGAAGCGAGCCTACCCCTCCTATCACCAATTGGTTTTTGGATGGAACCTCACTTAGCGGCTTGCTCTCTCCCATATCACGCTTCATGTGTGGGGACCGCATCAAGTCCCCGAATTTAACATGCATCGTAGAAGCAAAGCCCATGTTCGCCCGAGGGCCGTATCACATGATGTGATTGAGCATGGTGGATCCCGACGTGATGATAATTAAGGGGGCATGTCGAGATATGTCACTTGTGAGTTGTCCCACATTGATTAATTAAGAGAAGAGAGTCCAATTTATAAGCCAAGTGAGCTACTCCTCCTATCACCAATTGGTTTTAGGATGGAACCTCACTTGGGCTTGACTCTCTCCCATATCGGGTACGCTTCATGTGTGGGACCGTATCAAGTCCCCCAAATTTAACACAAGCATATATAAAATTGATCATTTGGTATGAATTAATTCCCAGCTGAGCACGAGGAGTATAAATCTTTAATATACTCAATTACTCATGTACGTACTAATTAATGTTTGTAATTTTTACATTATACATTAATTTGTTGTAGTATCAGTTTCAGCCTCATTTGAGGATTCAATTTTTGGTCGTTCACAGGTTAAATTCAGCAAAAAGAACAGGCTAAGAGTAATGAATATATATTAAGGCACAGTACAAATGTCACACTTAGCCCCCTCAATCAAATTAAATTAATGTACGGACAAAACTACCATCAATAAAAATAAATATACATAATTTTAGTAATATTTTTATATTTTGTACCCTATTTGATTTGCATTCTTTTAAATTCAAAAAGTGATTTATTTTTAATTGTACGTACATTAAGTAATTCAAATTTTAAAAACTAAAGCAATGTAAAGTAAATACACAAAAAATTAAATATGAAAGATTATTGGAAAACATGAATATTAACTATTTAATTTAAATAAACTTTCGATATTCTAAAAAAATATGAATAAATATATTTTCTTAAACCTAATTTAGTTATATTTTTTCATTTCTTCATTTCTTTTTGTTTATTAATATAATTCATAGTCCAATATATAGCATTAATAAATTTTCATCTTTAATGAATAATCGATATTATTAATGAAGTGAATTGAAAGCACATCTGATTAATTCTATTAAAATATTTTAGACATCAAATCTTGTTATTTGAGGAAAAATTGTTCAAAATATTTAAACATTACTAAAAGAATATTTATTACTCACTATTTCTTATTAAACCATTACATATATCATTATATTAAAATATAAAGTATCAATAATTGAAAATATGTATGTATATTCAATATACAAAAATATATTTATTCGTATTATTTGAAAGAGTTTAAAATTTAATTTTAAAGTTATTTTTACATTGAACTCAAATAATTAAAATAATTTCTATGTTCAATATTTTTATTTGCTATACTAATCTATTATTAAAAAATTTAATTTTTGAACTGTTAAATTACAAATTGTTTTTTCTAAAAATAATTATTTAAATAAAGAACATAAAATCAAAATTGAGGTATAATTATTAAAATATGCTAAAAACAATTGTTATTAAGTAATTTCGTCCAAACATTAAATCATACTTTGATTGAGATGGGTAAGTATTATATTGACAAATTCCCGAGGGGTGAATGAGACATCTATACAAGTTCACGGATGTTATATATTGTATTTTTCCGTATATATTATATATATAATATACATGAATATATATATATATATTTATATTGACTACAAATTTTCAATTTAGTTCAATTCAAATACATTATTTCTAAATCTATTGACTTGAGTGTCCGAAAGAGGTATATATTGAAATAACTATATCATCTAAAAGTTTAAGTTGTTATAGAACATTTCATATTTAATTACTCTAACACGTCTTGTCACGTATATAGAAACGTTGTTTATAAAGCTAGTAAGTGAAATATTTTTATGAGTGGTGATGAGGTTTAAACTCAAGACTTCTTATCCTCGACTTTGATACTGTTGAATGACCTCATGGTCTAAAAGCTTAACAAAGGTCCCGATTTTAATATGGTATTAAAACCAGACCAAACAAAGATAACCTAAATTCAAACGTCACACATAAAAATATTCCATGTGCAATGCTTCATAAACAATCACTAGCACTTGTGTTGTGTGTTAGCATAGGAGGAACCTTGGCCTCCCCAACATTTTCATTTTTTAATTTTTTATGTAAATTTTTGGGGTCAATTCCAACTTATACTTGTTGTCTTGTATTTTAATTTGGTAATTTTTAATTAATGAGTTAGAAATTAATATGATGGTCAATCAAATCTTATCCAACTCTCATTAGTTTTAATCATTATTTTTTTAATTTTTAATAGGTTACTGATTATATATTGAGATTGAAGTGATTTTAGGTAAAAATTTTGATTGGCATAGGCTATATTTAATTTTATTTTCTTTTTCTTTGTAGATAAACACACAAAAAAAATTGAAGCATTCTCCTAGATTTTTTGCTGGTATATATTGAAAAGTAAATTGCACAAAAATTTTATATTGAGTCACTTATAGATAATTTTTGTGATATGAAAGGGAGACGTTCTAAATTCTAATATATTAGTATTAAAATTATATATTTGTGGATGCTTAATGATTAATATTGACATTGTATTTGATGCAAATACATAATATATTTTAAATTTTATTATTATATATAAAAAGAGTTAATTGAAAAATGTACCATTGAGGTTTGATCTAATTACCAAACAAATCCAAATAATTTTCAAAATTATAAAAATTACCCCAAATGATTTATTTTGTCTAAGATTTACCCCTTTCATAGACAAAAATATTTCAAAAATCCCACCTCATGTTTATAAAATATAATAGCTTATCCCTTAATTTTATCACCGAATCAAACCTCAGGGTACATTTTATAATTTTGAAAAGTTAGCTATTTTTTTTTGTAATTAGTTCAAACCTCAATAGTACTTTTTGTAATAATCCATATAAAAATTGAACTTCCAGCTTGTTGCCCCCTAACCTCGAGTTCGTTCCGCACTTGTGTGTTAGAATAATTAAATATTAAATGATTCACCTCTAAGAACTTCAACTTTTAAATGAGGTAGTCATTTGTTCGCATTATTTATTTAGCTTCACCGCAAGTGTGCGTGCTGCGCTTATAGAATAGGTTAGCAAGGTCGAATCCACATGGGCTAATAAATTAATATACTAAGTATTGATTATAATAGCCTTATTTTTATCTTGACTATCGAAATTGAGATGGAATGGTTTAATTAAAACTAAAGCAAAAATTATCCTAAAACAACAAAGCAAATAGTGGATTAAAAGACCAAGTATGAAAGAATGGATTCCTGGGTTGTGGTTTCAGTTAATATCCCCTTTTATTATCAGATTAATCAAACCAAAGTTAAACGTATTCTTCCCTATAGACCAATCACAAAAGTAATTTACCCTCTCTCTCGAGATGTATGTAAAAGCGTTGATTGGAATATCTATGCTAGCATCTCTACTCAACATGAGATATCCAACTCCCAAAAGATCAAAAGATTAAAAGGCCTCACGAATATTCACAGACTTCTCAATCATGCAAGCTATTCATGTCAAGTACTCATAGATCTAATATTGAAACTCATCTGTTCGAATTATGAATCAATATATCAAAACAAGTTAAAGCAATAGCTTTTTGATAAAACAAGAATTAAAGCAAAATACTTGAATAGGGTTGGAAAATATTAACTTTGATTGCAATGAAATCATCAAACAAAAGTATCCATTAACCTACTCCCAAACCCGAATTACAAAGTGTTTAGCCGTACATAGAAAAGAAATAATCCATAACTTTATTAATGTTCATGTCTAAACTAATTGAAAATAATGATACTATGGAATGAGTGAACTTATGATGATGATATCTCGATCTATCTTCAATCCTTGAAGGTGTGGTTCCGTCTTGATCGATCTCTCCGAATCTCCGATGGGGAATTGCAATTTTCTCTCGGTTTCTAGGGCAAAAATCGGCTCCCTATTTGTGGGGTCAGTCCCGCTCTATTTGTACTCCGTTTTTGGTCAAAACCTAGTTAGAAATCTGTCAAACTCTGTTTTCCCGTACAGACGAACGGGCCATATGCCTAGCGCACGCTGGTGGCCGGGGCGCCGCAGAAATTATCAAACAGAAAGGCGCACGGGCCGTGCTCTAGAGCACGACCAAAACCGCAAGGCCACCCAACGTCCGAATTTGCTTATGGGGTCTTTATAAGAGTTGTAGCCCTCTCTCTTAGCCTTCCGTAGCCACTTGAATCACCAATATCAATTTTGTAGAAAGAGTATGGCCAAAATACTAAACCTCGCTAGTCTTTGGAAATTCCGCATTTGTTTGACGTTCCTCGAGATAAATCCCCTCGTTGTTTGATCATCCATGCTTCTTTTGACACACGAATCATTACTATGACTCTGACTCAATATAATTGGCTTCCAATCGGGTGTAATCGCCGATTCTTGATGCTTCTAGGTAGCAATGCTCATATTTGTCACACAATCACTCCAAGTATCGTTAAATTCTTACTAAACGAGCAAAGCGTAATACCTTTTCCACAAAGAGCGAATATATACCATTTCATATGAGTTATTGCATGTTTATAAACAATTATAGCCATAAATATGCCCTAAAATACATGCAAAACTCACACTAAACATCATTCAATAGTTTTATTCACTCAATATATTGTTGGGACCCTTTATTGTTTGTTTGTATTATAAATAGGGACTTTTCAAAGGATCAACATCCATAAGTGGAATATCTATTCCCTTCTACGAACATCCCATTAACTTTAATTGTAATTACTCATCAAATAAAAGTATCCATTAACCTACTCCCAAACCCGGGAATCACAAGAAGTTTAGCCAGACATAGAAAAGAAATAATCCATAGACAAATTATTCATGTTCATGTCTAACTAATTGAAAATAACGATACTATGGAATGAGTGAACTCGGGATGATGACGATCTCTCGATCTATCTTCCATCCTCCAAGGTGTGGTTGTGGTCTTGATCGATCTCTCCAATTCTCCGGTGGAAGATTGCTCTTTTCTCCGCTTTCAGGGCAAAAAATCAGCGCCTCCCCCTCGCTTGTGGCCGCCTGCCTCTATTTGTACTCCGTTTTGGGTCAAAACCTAGTTGAAATCACAAACTCAGATTCCAAGACAGACGCACGGACGTACGCCTAGCGCACGCCTACCCGTGTCTGGGTACCACAGAAATTGTCAAACAAATGGCCGAAAGCGCACGGCCATGCTCTAGAGCACGACTAGACTGCATCACCCAAACATCCGAATTTGCTTATGGGGTCTTGATAAGAGTTGTAGCCCTCTCTCTTAGCTTTTCGTAGCCACCGTAGAGAGAGTTATGGCCAAAATACTAAACCCCGCCCGGGCTGGGGAAATTTCCAGACGCGTTTGACGTTCGAGATAAATCTCCTCGTTGTTTGATCATCCATGCTTCGTTAACACACGAATCATTACTACGACTCTGACTCAATATAATTAGCTTCCAATTGGGTGTAATCGCCGATTCTTGATGCTTCTAGGTAGCAATGCTCGTATTTGTCACAAAATCACTCCAAATATCGTTAAATTCCTACAAAACGAGCAAAGCGTAATAGAATACTTTTTTCCACAAAGAGCGAATATATACCATTTCATATGAGTTATCGCATGTTTATAAACAATTATAGCCATAAATATGCTCTAAAATACATGCAAAACTCACACTAAACAAACTCTTCAAACTTAAACTCAAGGACAATCCACAACACTTTATAAACAAGACAACACAAATGGGTTAAAGAAGAGCAACCTGAACACCGCATCACAATTCATGTCGTTTATCCATGTATATCAAGCACAAACCAACCAAGTTTCAAATATCTAACACGGAGCACAAGTCATCCAAAATCATGGCAAATACTTCAAATCACGCCTCTCATGGATAAAGTGTATACTCTACTCACTAGATAATAAGGGACGTGTATTCGCTCACGTCATAACAATGTTGAAGAATTACCATATACTTGCAAATTGTCTCACATCTCCGCCACTTGATTGTATGCAATTCACAAATCGAAAAGGACTTTGCTTATGGTTGTAATGAAGGCTCTTTGGTTAAGGTAGGGAAATATGGACAAAGTGACTCAAACTCAAGCGTATAGATTGGTAATCACATTGTTTTTCTCAAACAATTATTCTTATTCAAATCAACTATGCACCCCAATCACCTTGTTATCCTATACATATCTATTTCTCCCTTTTTTTTCATATAATTCATTCTCCTTTGCCTTACATCACAATTTCCAGCCTATTTTTCGATCGCCGACTCACTTTTTCAAATGCGTTTTTTTTTTCGATTTTTTCAACTCTTTGTGAGTATTCATCACTTTTCTTCATTTTCTTCTTTTATTCTCAATCACCCAACATATACACTATTTTCTAACTTCTCGATACCCTTTCATTCAACCTTTTTCAATCCCTTTACTCAATACTATACGCTCAATCTTAGGGTAACATATATATCAAGTTAAGTTTTAAGGTTTGAAATGTGGCTATCAAAAATTAGGCAATAGGCTCAAATTGGCTAACTAGGGAAATCAAATATCATAAGGTAGGCAAAAGGCTTGAAAGGCTAAACAAAAATGGGCTAAAATCATTTTCATGAATGCATACAACATGTGACTTTGATGGAGATATTAGAGCAAGTTCTAGAATTCAGATCAACACGAATGACACACTCAATCAACAAACAAAACGCATAATATGAAAGCAAGAAAGGCTCAAAAATCTCATAGGCTTGTAAGTGCATAATTCAAAGTATATTAACCATGATCCCAATAATCACATGCTCCATATTAATTATTCTCAACCCAAATAACTCACGCTCAACACCCAATTCAAAACAACATAAATTGTTCAACACATGCTCCCAAGAGCAACAAACACGCAATAGCGGTCAACTCACTCCCTAAACAACTAAGAAAAGCAATAAACGTGCTAAAAATCAAAAACATCTAATGCAATGCATACTACATGCTCTAAATGCAACTACATGAATGCACAAACGCCACACCCTTCAATAAAATTACTACCTCTCCCCCAAACTTGAATGAAATTATAGCGCATACAAGGAAAGATAGAATTTCAATAAAGAAAAGTGTGGATTGAGAATGCATACCCGAATTCGTGACCTAATAATGCTTTAGAGAATCGACGACGGCCATCCGTGGCCATCCGTCCCTCGCGATGGTCCTTTTTCCATTTTTTTTAAAAGCAAATAAATACTAACTAATAAAGGGAAAAACAAAAATTAATACAACAAACCATCACGCTTCCCAACAAGCGCTTCATTTAACGCTATAGCTTGACGCCCGTAATCTCATGAATTTGTGACTCCTCAATGCATATATTAGCTACTTTGGTCATGGTCAAGTGCCAAATTTGCATTGTTTGCACCTAATATTGCATACTTGGGATTTCCAAGCAAGGATTGAGTCCTGGTGTTGGAACTTTTGATTTGAGTTATGCGCATGTTGTCCGTGCACGCACGCATAGTTTGTGCTCGTCTTATTCTGAATAGTTTTCTTATGGCATCTCGCACGCCTGCGCCGCATACACGCACGGTTAGTGTGTTCCTTATCCTCGCTTTTTTGCTCCTTTCGGTACACACACGGGTTGAAAGTGCATGACACACACCCATGTTTGGTTCCGAATTTTCATGCTTTTCTGATCTCCGACTTTTCGTGTTCTGTAGACCATTCCTTAGATGAATGGTACTACTTTGTTCCTTTGAGTTGACTTCAAAGTGGTGCTTGAAAACTGGCTCTTTTGTTGTTGTCCACCAAGGATCGTAGCTAATCAAGGCTAATATGGGTTTTAAGATGTTTCATTTGTGTGCCCAAAGTGTTAGCCAATCAGTGTGACATGTGCCTCAATTTTGTCCAAATTTCCAAATTTCATGTTTGTTGAACCGATTCCTTGTGTCAATCATAAATGCGGTGAGGACGCCCTCCATAGATGGCTTTGCCTCCGCATAATAAGACGTAGGAGTAGGATTATTCCAAGAATTGTAGAGATTCCAGCTTATTGAAATAATTGGCTTCCTCCATCGTGAGCGGTGTTCGTGGCACTACCCGAACCAACTCAAAGAACAAATCAAATAATGTAGACTGAAATTAAATAAAATAAAATAATATCAAAATTAAAAATAATTCTATTTATCGCAATATTAGTATTAAAAATTTATTTAGTCCCCAAGAACGGCACCAAAACTTGCTCGCCTTATTTTTTAGCTTCACCGCAAGTGTACGGTGCTTTTTTAGAGAATATGGTTAGCAAGGTCGAATCCACAGGACTAATAAATTAATGTACTAATTATCGGATTATAATAGCCTTATTTTTATCTAGACTATCAAATTTGAGAATTGGTTTTATAAACTAAAGCAAAAATATATCCTAAAATAACAAAGTAAAGAATGATTGAAAGATCAAGATGATGAATGGATTTAAGGTTATGGTTTCGCTTAATATCCCCTTTTATTATCATATTAATCAAACCAAAGTTAAACGTATTCTTCCCTATAGACCGATCACAAAAGTAATTTACCCTCTCTCGAGATGCATGTAAAAACGTTGATTGGAATATCTATGCTAAAGATCTCTACTCAACATGAGATATCCAACTCCCAAAAGTTCAAAAGATTATATAGCCTCACAAATATTCACAGACTTCTCAATCATGCAAGATATTCATGTCAAGTATTCATAGATCTAGTATTGAAACTCATCGCTAGAATTATGAATCAATACATCAAACAAGTTAAACCAAACGCGTTTTGATAAAACAAGAATTAAAGCAAAGTACTTGAATAGGGTTGGATAACATTAACTTCAATTGTAATTACTCATCAAATAAAAGTATCCATTAACCTACTCCCAAACCCGAATCACAAAGAAGTTTAGCCGACATAGAAAAGAAATAATCTATGACAAATTATTCATGTTCATGTCTAACTAATTGAAAATAACGATACTATGGAATGAGTGAACTCGGGATGATGACGATCTCTCAATCTATCTTCAATCCTCGAAGGTGTGGTTGTGGTCTTGATCGATCTCTCCAATTCTCCTGGAAGATTGCTCTTTTCTCTCGCTTTCTAGGCAAAAATCAGTGTCTCTCTGTTTGTGGGGTCCGCCCTGCCTCTATTTTGTATTCCATTTTGGGTCAAAACCTAGTTGGAAATCATGTCAAACTCTGTTTTCCCACACACGACACACGGGCCGTGCGCCTAGCGCACACCCACCCGTCCGGGTACCGCAGAAATTGTCAAACAAACGAAAAGGCGCACGGCCATGCTTTGGAGCACGACCATCAGACCGCGTCACCCAAACGTCCGAATTTGCTTATGGGGTCTTCATAGAGTTGTAGCCCTCTCTCTTATCTTTCCGTATCCACTTGAATCGGCTCAATAGCAATTTTGTAGAGAGAGTTATGGCCAAAATACTAAACCCCGCCAAAGGTGTGGAAATTCCGATGCGTTTGACGTTCCTTGAGATAAATTCCTCGTTGTTTGATCATCCATGCTTCTTTTGACACAAAAATCATTATTATGACTCTAGACTCAATATAATTGGCTTCCAATTTGGTGTAATCGCCGATTCTTGATGCTTCTAGGTAGCAATGCTTGTATTTGTCATAAAATCACTCCAAATATCGTTAAATCCCTACAAAACGAGCAAAGCGTAATACTTTTTCCACAAAGAGCGAATATATACCATTTCATATGAATTATTGCATGTTTATAAACAATTATAGCCATAAATATGCCCTAAAATACATGCAAAACTCACACTAAACATCATTCAATAGTTTTATTCAAATGAATATATTGTTGGGACCCTTAATTGTTTGTTTGTCTTATAAATAAGGACTTTTCAAAGGATCAACATCCATAAGTGGAGTATCTCTTCCCTTCTACGAACATCCCATTTTTCCTTTCCTTCTTTCAAAATCTATATATA
This sequence comes from Rehmannia glutinosa, assembly GCA_016081115.2. Classification (NCBI taxonomy): domain Eukaryota; kingdom Viridiplantae; phylum Streptophyta; class Magnoliopsida; order Lamiales; family Orobanchaceae; genus Rehmannia; species Rehmannia glutinosa. The sequence goes on along the minus strand of JABTTQ020000673.1, from coordinate 86,386 downwards.
TATATATATATATATGGAGAGGTTATATGAGACCACCTCGATAGGTAAGTCCATAGGGACCAATCCTAGCCACATATCTAGATTTTTCAATGGTTGTGATTTTAGAGCTAAAAATTCAGATTAAATGTTGGTAATTAGAGAAATGGGTAAATTAGTAATCCTACAAAATTACCCAATATTCATGGGATTCTGTTCACATTATGATCACACAATCTATCCAAATCTCACATCAAATTAAACGTGAACAAATCTCATCTTCCTTAATCATCCTCCTTTTTCAACTCACAGAAATCATTCATCCTTCTTCTTCAATGCACTATTTTGTGAAAAAAGTTGCAGACAATTTGCCATAGTTGCTATAGCTTGACTTCAGTTCGAAGTTTGCTTTTGAAGATGTAATTTGTTGCTTGTGTAGATGTGTCATTGTGTTTTTATATACCATTAGCTACATAAGCAAGTCATAAGCAACAAATCTATACTACATAAGCAACAATCATATACTACATAAGCAACAAATATACACTACGTACGCACCACAAATCATTAGCTACATAAGCAAGTCATAGCAACAAACCCATACTACATAAGCAACAAGTCTATACTACATAAGCAACGAATATACACTACGTATGCACCACAGATACATTAACTACATAAGCAAGTCATAAGCAACAAACTCATATTACATAAGCAACAAGTCTATATTAGATAAGCAACAAATATACACTATGTATGCACCACGAATACATTAACTACATAAGCAAGTCATAAGCAACAAACACATACTACATAAGCGATAAACATATACTACATAAGCACGAATATACACTATACATGCATCACGATACATTAACTACATAAGCAAGTCATAAGCAACAACCCTATACTACATTAGCAACAGAGAAATTTTTTGAAACTCAAAACGGGAGAGAGAGTATGCGTGAAGAGTGGGTGAAATCGCGTGAAAGAGGGAATGAAATCTTAGTAACGATTCTAATGTGCCAAATTACCACCCTACCCTTTTTAATTGTCGAAACAAAAATAAACATAAAAAGCCCTAAAAATCCTGACTACCCAAAATTATTGATCTATGATTAGAATGTGTCCCCATGGACTCACCCCAAGTAGAAGACCTATTTGATCCATATCCTATATATATATATATATATATATATATAATAAGAGACTATTCTTAGAATATTAACTCTTACGTTTTTGCCCATTTTTTAGTTTCTAATAACAATATTTCTTTTTGCTTTTTAACTAATAAATGATATTTTATTATCTTTGGTGGTCAACTTTCTTTAAATAAATCACTTTATAAAGTTATATAAAAGATATAGTTATATAAGCTTTCCAAATATGTATGTACCGTATTAATTATTATATTTGCCTTTTTTTTTTGTAATTTTAAACTTTAATAATTTTTTCCATTTTATATCCATTTTTGACGTACAATATATCCTACTAATCATCTTTTTAGGCTTCAATTTGACACATATATTGCATATATACAATAAAAAACATAATAAATAAAAGAAAATATTTGATACATTTACTCATTATTTGACACATATATTGCATATATACTATTGACGTCAATTTGTATATTCATGTATTTTGACTATCTATAATATATGTATCGTTTATATTTGAGCTTATCTCATTTCTTCATAATTATATAGAATTGTATTTAAGTTGATTAAACTCAATCAAAAATATTTATTTTAATTGAAGAAAATATCTCAAAATATATATCTAAATATTATTTATATATATTATATATCCATACATAGTATTATAAGTATATATATTCGTGTAAGAAGAAAAAAAAATTATTTAATATGAAATTATATTCATAATAAAGTATATATAAAATTAAATATTATATTTATTAACATACTTTTCATGTTAATAGATTCTTTTTAATATTTATCACAGTATTTTGATATTCAACTTTTAAAGTTGTACATTTTGACTATTAGAAATGAAGTTGTTTGTTTGATATTTTTTTGATATATGGACATATATAAAAATAGAATAGTTTTTATTTTTTGAAATGTTTCATTTTTCCCTAAAATTATGTTGCTAAATATGAAACAAGATTTTTGTTTAATTCTTTTAATAATTCTAACAATTGTTTAACTTTTTTAACCCTAAAAATATTGGGATATGAAATGACTTTATTTGTTGATTGTATTGAAAATATAATACATTAATATTTAGCATTGGAAATTTGTATTTTTCTTCTTCGCATTGTTACTTTCTTAAAGATAAACACTAGAATAATACCCGTGTGTTACACGGGATTAGTCCAAAATTAAAACTTTATATAGTGTCACAAATTTATTTATAATAATTATAGGAGATCCAAAATACTAATTAGAAATATTAAAAAAGAAATTCAAAAATTAGAAGAGTATCATACAAATAGTTCACTTCAGATTCTGAAAAACTTCTTTGTTAACTATACTATTTGTTGTATTTTCAAGTGTGTCGACTTTGTTGTGTTTTCAAATCCCGTCTGTTCTTAACTCTCGATATGGCCACATAAAGTTGACTGTGGGATTGTGAAAAAATTCTTTATATTTAGAATTATAATTTATCTTTTAGAGTTGATATTGCGAGAAATTTCTTTATTTTGGTATTATATTTTATCTTTTAGAGTTGAGATTTGAATATCACAAAGAGCAAAAATAAAAAAATAAAAGGTGCATATAAACCAAATATATTTTTGAGAGATAATATTTTTAAATGTCAAACGCTAATTTCAATTAGTTGTTATATATTCCTTGATGTGTTTATCGAATTTGTTGATAAAACCAAAAAAATAATTTGATAGATCCTATAGTATAATCATTATCTAGCCCCGATCGATAATTGAATAAATTGGTTTATTTTAATTTTAATTGTTGGGATGGAATTATATATATATATATATATGATTAGCTTATTTAATTTAATTATAATTTGAATCGAACTATTTATTTAATTGTGGATATAATTGGTTAGTGGGCCAAATCTGAATTAATAAGAGTAATTTGAAATATATATTGACTTAGCATAAATCGGAAATTAAAAGGTGCATATAAACCAAATATATTTTTGAAAGATAATAATTTTAAAATGATAGAGTAGATAAATTATTGATTAAGATTACTTCTTATCTCTTAAAGTTGTTATTATATTTTAAATTTGTAAGCTTTAAATTAAAAAATTAAAAATATATTATCAATTCACCTTTCATTTGTAAATAGCAATACTACATGGATAATTATAAAGTGGACATGTGGAATTGGGATAATAAGGAGTTGATATATGTCAAAATTAATGGAGTAATTAAATGTGTCAACTTTGTTTTCTCTTTTAGTATACGAGTTGATATTGATAAAATCTATTGAGTCAATAGTTTAACATGGAAAAATAATTAATATATTATAAGAAAAATCAATTGAGTCAATAGTTATAAACAAAAATATAATTAATATATTGATTTGATTGGATTAAATAATGATAAAATCAATTGAGTCGATAGTTATATACGGAAATTAATTAATACGTTATGACAAAATGAATTGAGTCAATACGATTTTGCCGATTAATTATTTGATTGGATGTACAAACATAGATTTGTCATTTAGGTGTAGCCTCTTTCTCATTACTCATGGTGTTTTCCCATGCTTTTGTCACGCCCCAAACGCGACGCGACGCGATCAATCACTTAAACAAAATAAATCAACATCTAAACCCATGATACGAAACTTCAAGGAAAAGAGTCTAATGCAAAATGGAATTAAATAAACACAAATACAAATTACATCTTAAGGTCCGACGGTATCCGAATACAACCCAATAGATTATCCGAATTTAACTTACAAACCAAAACTAAAACAAAATGAAAAAGTCCAATAAACAATAAAAGTAAAAGGAATATCTCTCCACATCAACGGTAGGGATTCAATCTATGGTAGTTCGACGTCTTTCAACGTACTCCTCATCTAAAGGTTAGAAAACAAGAGGGATGAGACATAAATCTTAGTGGATGGGGTGATCGTGGTGCAAGTGTGGCGATATATATAGTTAATGCGAAAAATCATTGTATAAAAATGCGTGAGATATGATACATGATTTCACACACACAGTCCACAAGCGTCGTGATAAATATATTTAAGTTAAATACTTATACCGTTTAAGAAACATTCGAGTCACACAAGTACTATGATTCAGTAAAAACAAGTAGGATTGCGTCGAATGTAACGCCAATCCTATGCAAACGAGTAAAGGTTGCGCATGCATTTGTAGCGCCAACCAATGCAATACAAGTAGCGGTTGCGTCATTTGATTTGTAGTGCCAACCAATGCAATACAAGTAGCGGTTGCGTGCACGGATTTGTAGCGCCAACCAATCGGGTCCGATTAACTCCGAATCGTGTGGATCGATAAAGTGATTCCATCGTTCTTCCTTGTAACTCCCGTTCAAGATGGTCCAAGACCGCCACCTTATCGCTCCATAGGCAAAGACAAAATCCACATCGAGCTTGCAAGGCTCGTTATTCGTCATAATCATGATTATACCTCAAGTACTACGACCGCTTCCCTTGACAAACTCCATCCCTCGCCGGTGATTAGGACGATAGGGCCGAAGAGTGGAATAGCAGCCCGAGCTGCCTTCCCATCCCCGACGTATCCATTCTCGATCGTAAGCTCGACACACCACGCTTGACTCGGCAGAAAGTAAATACAAGTTCATGTAGTCAACCAGCAAATGAGTATTATTGATTCAGGGAAGCATTTTAGGAAAGTTTTCAAAATTTTGCGCATGGCAATTATGGCGTTGGTGGAGTTATTTGGATGAAGATGATTATCGGGAGGATAAGCAATCTTCGATATCTTGAAAGATTAGGTGGAACATAAGTCCCGTTATAGATTCGAAATCGCAAAGACATTTAAGCGCCCACGATCGCGTATTAATCGGTCAAGACGATCCGATAAGTCAGGGGATTTTTGAGAAAATAAAATATTTTAATAAATAATTAAAGTCAGAGGGTCTAGGGCTGTTTCTTTAAAATAAAAAAATAATACGAGTTAGGTCCTTGTAAAAAGAAAATTTACAATTAGCCCCGTCTTGTAAAAACTAATTCTTTTGGGGTTAAAAATTGAATAAATAAATATCCCGAACTTGAAAAATTGAGGTAAGTTCCTAAATTATCTAAATAGATTCAGGTTTTTAAAGTTTTGAGGTCGAGTTTTTATAAAATTCGCACATTAGCCCCAAATTTGTTAAAATTGTCATTTCGCCCCTAAGTTTAAAATAATTGGAACTCACAAACCGGAAGGGCTTTTAATGTGATTCTAATTGAAAAATATCACTAAGGTAAGTGGGATATTGGGACAAAAACATTTTTAAAAATAAATAAGTATAGGCCCCTTAACTTTTAAAAATATCATTTTTGTCCCATTTCAAATAATTGTCTTTAAGGCTTTTAGGGGTCCGATTGTTATGCAATTTGAACCTTGGGTCCAAAATATCATTATATTATAGTTAAATTAGTATTTCCAGGTACATGGATTGCATAAGTCCTTGAAATTTCATTTTGGTCCTCAATTTTAATCTTTTACAATTTGGTCCCTCAAGTTTTATAAAATTACTTTCCAAGCTCTAAACACTTGGATTTTTGGAATACACTTAAAATATGTTATTTCCAGTCCCTTAAGAGTTAAAATTTCAAATTTTAAAAATAGGGCCTGGTACAGTTTCGAAAATTATAAAATAGCCCTTAAACTTCTAAAATTTTATAATCTAGTCCTTGGGCTTTTAAATGTTGATTTTATTTATCTAAAAACTCTTAAAACTTTATTAAAATGTCCAAACATTATTTTTGAACCTGAGTACAGTCCCAAAACTCGAAAATTATAGATGGGTCCCTCAAGTTTTATTTTCTTGCAATTAAGTCCACCAACTTTAAATTTTTGTATTTTAAGTCCAAAAATTGAAATTTAATCAATTATGCTCGACTTTTCCAGGTTATAAGTCATAAAAAACATAGATTTCAAGAGTCATATACATACATGACCATCTCATACAAGAATTCATCAAATATAACAATAAAGTGTACATGTATGCCCTAATTTTCGATAAATCGCATTTTTGAGCAATACTTGAGAAATTTTCAACTTGATACAAGAAAATAGCATGCAATACATAATATATATATATCTCAAGTGCTGAATAACAAAATACTACATGCATTTTAATTAAAAGACCTAGAAGTTGAAAGAATTTTTCCACCCACCTCGTAGTAGTTTCTCGGGTTGATCTAAAATATAGTTTTCTTTCTTGAATCAACTTCTTGACTCAAACTCTTGAATATCAGCCCCTAAATGGTATGCAAACCATATTTTGGTGTTAAAATTAAAGTCTCAAGTCTAAAGAAAATATACTAGGACCAAATGGTTACTACTCACCTTAATGTCTTCAAGTAGTCTCAAAATGGAAATTTTCCTTCAAGCCTCTAACCTCAACTTGATATGATGTAGGTCAGCCCCTAAGCTCCAAAAATTCATATTCTTGAGTCAAAAATTAATTCTTCAGGTTATCAAGAGGAAAATACTAAAACCATAATTTTCTCACCTTGATAATGTGTAGTCTTGAATTTCCTCTTCAAGTTTGTAGTCAAATCTAAGTCTCTAATTCTTCAAGAAATTTCTCTAAAAGTACCTCAACAAGAAGGATTCAACATGATTAGATGGTGAAGGTATACGGGTTGAGGATTGGAGAAGAAAAATAGAGTTGGGAGAAATGAAGATTTTCTTACCTTATGCTTGAAGAATTTGATCCTCTAGAGAGGAAAATGGGAGCAAGTCTTGTGTTTTTATGATAATTATGAAATGAAGAGTATTGGTTGATAAAGAAAAAAAAATAACAAAAGTGATTGATTCCCTAAGACAAGGAGCTAAAAGTTGGAGGAATAATAATCATGATGTTGTTATTTTTATTTATTAGAATTTGGTGGAAAGAAAGGTTTGTTCCTCCTTTAAGCATGTGACCAAAAGTTGAGGAAAAAAAATAATATATATATGTAAATATATATATATATATATACATATATAATTTTAGGTCTTGAAAAGAATATGAAACAACCTCCCCATTTATAATGGTAATTTTCGAAATTTTTAAAAATATAAAACAAATAATTTTTTTTTAAAAAAAAACATTGATTGGGAAATTGGTTGGGATGAATTATAGAATAAGATGAAATATTAGGATAAGGATTGGAATGTACTCCTAAATTATTGAAGGTCTAATATTTCTAAAGTCGTAGTCATTCGATCAAGTATTAATACTAGAGGAGATTATAAAATTGTTAAGCTCAAAAATGCAAAATGCGTAATTGACGTTGGAAGAAGTAAATAAAAGTAGAGTCGTGTATCATTAATAATAGGTTTGTGATACATAGTCGAATAAATAATAACTACATAACACCGTATCTCACGTTGTTAAAATTCGGCCTCACACCTTTGGCCAAGTATACATGTGTTCAAACTTAAGGATTAGATAAATACGTAAATGTAAGTAATATATTGATATTTGATTGGATTAAATATTGATAAATTCAATTGAGTCAATAGTTATATGTGGAAAATTAATTAAAATGTTATAAGGAAAATGAATTTAGTCAATAGTTATAAACTAAATAGGAATTTTGATTAATAAGTTAATAATAAATTGATAGTAAATGAATTTATAATTGGAAAACTAAGGTGGTGACACGATTTGACATGTGACTAATTATGAAGGTGACATGTGGATTTGGAAGACTAAGGTGTTGACACGTGTACCAAATTGATTAGGTGACGACATATGGCAGATTGTTTTTTCTTTTAGTATATAGGGTTGATACTCAATAAATAGATACAATTTACATTCACAAACTTTATTATCAACCAAATTTATTATCCTTAAAAAGGGTTTTTAATATAATAATTTATTTTTATATTGTTTAACTGTATGATTTATAATCAAATTAATTAAATTTCTATTTTAATTATTTATTTAAATATTGAAAAATTTGCTATCACTAAAATTATTTTTGTACAAATACAATTCGTGTATCGCCCATCCTGAAAAATACCAAATATGAGAACTTGAATATAACATAATAAATAGAAAATCCAAATAGTATAATTCAAATCTCCACAACTAAATTTCAAAAAAATAAAAATAAATTAAAAGTTGACTTAATAACATGACTAAATAAAATACATGGTAAAATCGGCAAAAATAAAAATATCTCCAAAACCTAAATCTAATAAAAACAATAATGTTGTCAAAACTATATTTTGTTGACTACTATTTCATTAATTATTGTACTTAGTTCTCCTATTATCTTATATACAGGTGTTTAACTTTTCATTTATTTTACAATGAGCTTTTCCAAAAAGCTTTGCCACCATTTTACACATACAAACAATATTAGAAATAAATTTTCATCCAAATTTACTACTATAACCTTGAAAAAAGTGTGACACCAATTTTCACACATATTAAAAATCTAGATATGACTAAAATGAAATAGGCGATGTAGGTACACATGTGTGGTTATATGAAAAGTTACTTTTCAAGATGGAACACAAATACACAAATTTTAAATGTATTATTTATAATTATGATGATGATACTTTTTTCTTTTTTTGACTTCATCAATAAAAGACATTAAATAATATTTCATGTCTATTGTTTGATGCTATATCAAAGTTATTATAAATGGAGATATAATTCGTAGAATTATTAAAAATGCACACGTCACTATACAAAAATGGAGGCATCACAAATATACATGCACCGGTAAAACACTAGTAAATAAATAAAAAAACCATAAGAGGAGTTGGCCAAATTAATGTGAGATGTTAATCTGCATACATGAAGTTGACACTTTAAGACGTGGATATTAGGGGTGTTAATTTGGGTTGGGTCCGAATTCATGGGTCCGGGTTCAAGGCCGAATAAAGCAATACAACCTCCACCCAATTTAATTATCCATATCGAATCTTGAATTTGAACCCGACCTATTTATTTCACAGTAACCTGGGCCCGACCTATTTAACGTGTTTAATAAAAATATTTTTATGTACATTTAATAGTTTTAACTGAATAAATTTAAATTTTTTAAAATCAACCGCAGTGACACACTATACAATCAATAACGACGTCACATTTCACAATAAACAAACAAAAATAATATAATTGCATAAATATCGTAACATACTAATCATATTTTGATGACAACATACAAAAAACATGCGAATAATAACAATATACATAATTAAGAAGGTTTTAGCATTTAAATTTTAAAGACATGTCTTGTTTTTTTGTTTTTCTTATACTTAATTATTTACTTAGTTTTCTTTAAATTCACAAACGGGTTAGACGGATTAAATAAGTCATAGCAGTTGACTCGCACCCACCTATTTAATTGGCGCTTTATTCGAGTTCGACCGATTTAACCCTACCCATGAAGCATGGACCTAGGGATGTAAATGAAATTCGCCGAACGAATGTTCGTGTTCGCTCGCTTATCGCTTTTTTTTCAAATGGTTGTTTGCATTCGCTTGTTTAATTAATTATCAAGCATGTTCACGAACGATTCGCGAACATGCTCCTTAATTGTTCATGAAAAACTATATGAACATGTTTATGAAAAAAGTAAAATACATTTGTTCATGAATACTCAACTCAATATAAATGAATATTATGATAATTGTATATGTAAATATATTGTAGTATTAAACTAAAATAAGCTTATTTTTCATAATAAGTAGTGAATATCCGAATGAAATATATAATTAATAATAAAAAAATTCAATAATAAACAAACATCAAATGAACAATAAATGAACATATTGGTGAATAGTTCATGAACATAAACGAACAAATTTTCTTGTTCGTTTATGTTTGTTAAGCTTAATAAATGAACATAAATGAATACTTGCTGAGCTTGTTTACGAGTTGTTTGTCGAAAGTTCTGTTCTTTTATAGCTCTACCTGGACCATACCTCTTAATTTCGCAGTGTTAGGTTCGTGTCCCCGATTGACAATCCCAAAGGAAATGAACTATCAAATCCAATTAGGACTCGTTTGCACTTTTTGATGGGATTGGATAAACTTTTGGGATTGGATATGATTGTATTGTTCATTGATTATATAATACAATATAATATTGTGTTTGGGATGTAAGATTGAGAGAGGGAAATTTGTGAGTATATATAATAATTTGTTTGGCTTGAATGATTAGTTGGGATAAAAATAAAATGTCAAATATACACCCCCAAACGCAAAATTAAAGCTTAATTTTAAGCAGTACAGTGTTGTTTCTATTTGCAGTTCACTAACTCAAAATTTAATTTTTGGAAACTATCTAAAAAATTCTAATTTTATTTTGAGGCCATAAAAATGAATAAAGTAACCCATGCTTTCGCAATTCGCCAATTCACTACAAAATAAGACAACTTTGAAATTTTGTGGTATCAATTTTCCTTTTTAACTTATTATTATTATTGAAAAGAAAACCACATTGCTTTCAGTTAACCAAAATACAAGAGAAAATATGTCTATAAATATATATTATTTGTGTAATGAACAGTTAGCAATATTTATTAATTTTTATCTATTTTGTCTATTTATTCATGATACTCAAATTCATATATGTTCTTAAAATTGATACACATATTACAAAAATGGAAAATGCCAAATAATTTAATATTTCGTTTTCCTTTTTCTCACTAACTTCCAACATCCAAACATGAATTGAGGCTCAATATACGAATCTATATTTATCTCGTGTTTTCGACCATTTTTCAAAAACAAATCACATGTAGATCCCATAATACAAAAATAAATAAATATAATTATAATAGAAAAAGTCAAACAAAGGTTCGAAAATACCAAGCTGAACTTTAGTATTTAGGCTTATATAAAAACAAAAACAACCAAAAATTTCCTTGCTAGGTCGAAGAAGAAGAGTATGGATATTCAAATGTAAAAATAATTATACAAAAATACGAAAATTTAAAAGTTAAGGTTACGATTGGATATGAAAGAGATTCCATTTTCGTTCACCGAGAATTTTTTTCACCAAACATGCATTTGTTTATGAAAATTTTTCGAAAATACACTATTCTTTTACTTTCACTTTTTCTCATTTTTTCTCTTACCAATCATATCTACTCATTTTTCGTAAAAAAAACTAATCATTATTACATATTCTCCCATAAATTTCACTATTTATTCACTCACACATTTATAACTACGAATCATATTCAATCATTATTTTACAATTTTTAAATCAAATCAACTTTCGTCATTACTTTTCATATCACATCCAATCACATTCTCAAAATTTATTTTTTTCCTTTAATTTTTTTTACCATTATTCTCTAGCAAAATGAAAGCATATCCAATCGCCCCCTAACTCATCATGGGTTGGATTTTAGCTCTTATTAACATAAAGTTTTAATCGACTTATTTTTTCTTTTTTCCCCATATTAGTCGGAAGGTTTCAGATGTACCTTAGCACAACAGTAAAGTTCCATTTTTTTTTGATAAATAGCTTCTATATCATGGCATTTCATAATTGCTGGCATAAGTAGGGGCAAACCTGACAAACTACACATGATATGGAGGGCATTTTTATATTTGCATCATTGGATAACATGTGATTCTACAATCCCACCCCATGGGCTAGGATTACCAATCAATTGGAATTGAGATGTAATCCCGGCCCGAAAGGTTTGGTTGGGATAAAGTGGCTTATCCCATCTTCTCACACTTCCGAAACAGGTCTTTAAAGTAGCGATGGAGTACTAATACTGCATCAATATAATGAATATTTATTTAGTCAAATACTGGCCTGATACGTAAATTTGTACTTATAGAGCCTGTTTGGTTGCCCTTAATGTGAGGATATCACACAGTTTTGTATATTTCACACCTTTTATCTTGTTTGGTTCAAAGAGCTCCAGCCCTGGAAATTGCTTGGGCCCGATCATTTATCAGCCCAATATGGTTATACCATATCCCACCCTAGTGGTGGGATATAGATTAACCCCTTTATCCTTCAATATTCATTTACCTAAGTACCCCTAAATTTTCTTTCCAAGTACAACAAGCTCTGTTACATTCATTTTATCCAAAATTTCCTTCCGCCTCTCTCACTGTTCTTCTCCTTCACTGAGTTCACAAGGATGAAATTGGCTGGGAATCTGTAATGCTTTAGTTGTCAGTTCTATAACATTAAAATATTTTGTCAGTTCCATAACTTTAGTGGTTTGTAATGTTATTGGATTCTATTGAACATGTAGCAAACTGTGTTTATGCCCTTGAACAAGCCTATGTATTTTTGAACCTGGGATTGACGTGGATGCTGATGTACTTTTGAACATGTACCAAACAAGTTGTGTTGAACAAGTGGTGTGTTTTGTTGAATGCAATGGTTGTGTTGAACAGGTGGTGTGTTTTGTTGAACAAGTTGTATGAAATGGTTGTGTTGAACAGGTTGTATGAAATGGTTTTGTTGAATGTATCAAACAATTTGAATGAAATGGTTGTGTTGAACAGAAGTGGTGTGTTTTATTGAACAGGTTGTATAAAATGGTTGTGTTGAACAGGTTTTATGAAATGGTTTTGTTGAATGTATCAAACATGTATCAAACAGTTCATATGAAATGGTTGTGTTGAACAAAAGTGGTGTGTTTTGTTGAACAGGCTATATGAAATGGTTGTGTTGAATGATCAATTTACATGAATGCTGATTTTTGCACTTAAATGCCATATTCACCAGTTGACAGTCTCATATTTGCTGCTTGTTGAACAGGTTGTATTAAACGCCCATATTGACAGTCTCATATTTGTTGTCATGCGACAAATTAACTCTAAGGCACAAATAGTTCAAAGGTAGAAATAAATAGCAACATAACTCTCATAAATAGCCAATGCATGGTGAAAGGTTACGTAGGACAAAGCCATAGGCAATCTAGAGTGGACAGACCCAAATGACTCAAATAAACTAATGATTAAGACGCGACAAACTGACACGAAAATACGACAAACTGACATGATATTACGACAATGATGACACGGAAATACAAATAACTGACACGAAAAATACGACAAGCAAACTAAACAAGTAGACCGTACAACGTAAATTCCAAGGGATGATCCGCAAATTCCATAACATAATTTTGAGTTTCAATGCTTTTTTAGAGATGAGTTTGAAGCGCTTGAGCTGGTTCCTTTAGGCGAGAGCGGTGGACGGGCACTCGTGCTGGGTTTATCCCAGTGTTTCTTCATTTTGCTCAATATCTCCTCAGTAGAAGACAATCTTGACGGGGGGTTGTTCGGATCCGGTACAGATGAAGTTCTAGTAGAGTCTTCTTGATACCACGCCAACTCGTCCCAGAATGAGTTGATTGTGTTGTCAGAGGCACTTTCGAGATCCACTATCCACTGTTTGTAGCCATTGTCTTTTGGTTCCTTATCATCACCATGATCACTCGATATCTCGATGATTTCTTTTTCCAATTGTTCAAAATTAGTATCTCCTACATTGACACTGTCGGAGTCACTACCTTCTTGGAAAATGCAGCGGAGTCCATCGAAGTTAGCTTCCCTTGTATCATGTAAGCCATTCCCACCTTCTCTTCCTGAAACCCACAAAAATTTGACATTAGTATGTGAAATATAACATTAATGGAGACAAAAAAATGCACTATTTTGATAGAAATCACTTTAATGAACACATATCCTGATGATATAGTCCCATAAGAGTTGGTCACACTCAACTTTGTTCGAGAAAGGATTGTAAAGAACCCCGCTCAAATGAATGATCCAGTTGAAAACTTGGTAGCGTTTACGCAGTTTTTTGGTCCTTTGAACACAATAGGCATAGTCGAAGTTTGTACTGAATTGCTTATTAACCTGCTCCATTACTTTCAAAATAGCCAAAGTGTTTTATGTCTCCAACTTTGAAATTCCCCTCAGCAGTTTGCTCAACTAATGATTGGATAAATGTTTGATCCACATCCTTAGTCCAACTCACATTGTAGAAGACTTTAGCTTGGGAGATGGTGCCATTTGGCACATTCTTCTTTGGAGGCATATTGTATGGTGAATGGCTGAGTTTTGATGCACTCATACTGAGTTAATAGGCCTGATATAAATAGCGTTCTCCCCACACATCTATGGAGAAAGTTATTTGTACAATAATCAAAGACGCCCAGGCTATGTGACAAAACACTGTTTTAATTCGATTTTGTAGATCATGACACAACATCCAAATCATAAAAATAGAAAAAGAATGTCTGGAAGGCAGCAACAAAGATGATCTGATTGAATATGTAAAATAGAAAGAAAAGTTGGAAAGTGAAAAAGTGATTCATGGATGCAATATTTGATTCCTGGTTCTCATATTTTATTCCTGGTTGCAAAATTCTGCCTTGAAAATCTTTTGATTCCTGGTTGCAATATTTGATTCCATTTCAGTTTTTGAGCCCACTGCAGACCTCTTTTTGTATTCCATTTCATAATTGATTCCATTTCATATTTGATTCCTGGTTACCAAATATGTGTTTGCAGACCTCTTTTTATATGCATTGTAAAATGCATTTGTTCAAAAATTATTTGTATGCATTGTCACATGCATTTGTTCGCTTCATGTCATTGCCACATGTATTTGTTCACTCCACGAGTAACTAGACCAAATATTCCTATTTTGATGTTTCTTAAGATGGCTATTAAAATGACATACATGAAAATACGGTGATTGGAACAAATTAATGAGATACTGGACATGAGCTTCATTTGATTATTGGCCATCTTAAGAAACATCAAAACACGCAGGTGCAAATAGTCTAGTACAACAAAACAATTCAAATATAAACCAAAAGTGATGAACATCTTAAGAACATCAAAACACACAGGTGCAATTAGTCTAGTACAACAAAACATCATTTGATTACTGGACTATCTGCAACTATAGAACATGGATAATCTATTACAAAACAAGGATAATCTATTTAGTTATCCAACTTTAGAAACTACAAAGGTGCAAATAGTCTATTACAACAATCCAGTTCAAAACAAGCCCACTAAAGAAACAACATAGATGCAAATAGTCTAATTAATAATAATAACAATTCAAACCCTTCACAGATGCAAAATAGTCTAGATCAAAACCCACAAAATCTTATCACTTTCAATAACTACTAACGATGGCCTCATTGTTTGTTCCTCCATTGACGCCCTCATCTATTTCATCGTCATCATCGATCGAAGTGGATTTTTAGGATGACATCCAGGCTCATTTGAGAAGTCAATCTAAGTCGCGTTTCCTATTTTGAAAACTTTGAATGTCGTTTCATAGTAAGGGAAACCATTAGTCCGAAAGTATCGTTGTTCAGAAGTTTCCTGCACATGAACAACTCATTAGACTGTACACACTAAATTCAGAGGCAACAAATTAAGTGAAAAAATCTCTATTTAGTTTCCAATATATTCACCTTTCCAATCACTTTCCAGTAATGGCTGTCCACGTGTACGATGTTCCTTTTCTCATCAAATTCAGACCCAGATTTTTCAATATATCTTAAAAATGCATCAAATCGGTTCCAGAATAGTTGAATTTGATTTTTCACCTGGACGACACTACACTCTTTTTCAAATTGTCTTCTAAGTTGCCAAGGTATTAAACGGATGAGCGAGTGCCACTCGTAAGGGTCATCCACACGGAACACACGAGCGGAACAAGCCAACATTTTGTATAAGTAGTCTTCTTCTTCTTCAGGTTTCAAATATGGTGATTGGTACAGATTCCTAATTATTTGATTTCTTGTCCGAGGCATTGCTAAGACTACAATAATTTAAATACAATTCAGTTCCTAGTTGTTGTGAGTAATAGTACACATCACCAAAAAAAACATTTTACAATTAAATTATTAAAGACAAGCATCCGCAAATCGGTATAGAACATAATATACTCAAATAATCCAATTCAAATATGTCATAATTTCTAAGATAAGTACTTAATACAACTACAAGAACACCTACATGGAAAGATGCAAATACTTGATTAAAGCATACAAGAACTAATCAAATCATCTATTACAATGACTATTAAATGCGCTAAAATTCAGCAAAAGATAATCATTCCATTACAATCAAAGATCCCAAAAAAGTGCATAAAACTAAGAGACGGACTTCACTTCGCTTTGATTGATGTCAAGTTGCAAAGAATATGACAACACCGAGGACAGTCCAAGAAACTATCAACGTGATGATATATTTTTATTACGGAGCTTCATTTGATTAATGATGTCTTGACGCTGGTTATTGTCCTTATCAGTCCTGGGATGATTGGCGTAGATCGTCTGCACATCATTGGGTCATACCACTCAAAGAAACAACACCTACGGTCCCGCAATAGTTTTGTTTAAATTTCACTATTAATTTTTCAACATAAACAGTATGTTTCGTAGGTCGATTATTCTAGTTTATATCTAAAATTAAGCGGCTTAATCACAAAAATCAACGCATATGACAACTGTGAAATCTACGGCCAGGATTTTTCTCAGTCCACGATGTCTTTAATAGTACTTCAATGCCACAGTCACAAAACTTGATAACATGCAGACTTTCTCGGATCGACTTAAATGAGAGTTTGAGTTGCTTGGGAAACTACACATATCACAAATATTAAAAATAGAAATTGATTATTCTAACAACTACACGAATCATCCCAGGATCACAACATTTGACAAACATATTTCTCTAGAAAACAATTTTTTTAGGTTGGAATACAAACAACAAACAAAGATACATTGTCACATTACATAAGTTTGCATAATGTCACGTTGATACCCTATGAAACTGAACTACAGAGAACCGAAATAAACAAAGAAATCAAGCAAAGTTGAAAATCACTAAAATTATGTAATCAAAGACAACATTGTGAACATCAACATGTATATACATAAACATAATGCACGGAAATGATTTGTACTTGAAATTAAAAAAATGAAGTATAAGTAGATGGAAATTGATACTTTTACTTGCACAGAAATTTTCTTAATTTCAACGTGAAGTATAAGCAAAGTAAAAATTTCCTGTAGGTAGGGATTTGATTATGCAAAAACGAAAGAAATATCAAACCTAAAAATCACAAAACGGTGATTTTTAGGAACAATCATGTAAAAATAATTAAACAAGAATCTAATAAACCAAACGATCGGAAGAAGGAAGACTACCTTGGGTCCGATTTATCTCGTCACCGCGAAAATGGTTGTTCAATGGCACTCTCGGAGGGTTTCGGTTGGGATTTGGGAGTAAATAGAGTTCTTTGGTAACAAATGATTCATTTGGTCGACCAAAATAAATGTGGTCGAAGAGGAAGACACAAGTGTAGAAAGATGAACAAATGTGGAATAGTCATAATAAGTTAAGGATAAATATGTAATATAACAATGTATGGACCATTATTACTTAAGTTCAACCAAACACTTTATTACAAAATTCAACCAATCCAACAACTCAATCCTTCAATCAAACTGATTATTGGGCCATATTATATCCATTGGATAAGGTCAAAAAGTTGGAATGGAAATAATCAAGCCCATTAGTCAATTCAACCAAACGACCCCATATAATATTATGATAAAAATAATATAGATACTAATCAATCAAAAGGCATTAAGATATAATCAATCACATCTATATTTTGATTGTTTGAATTCAATCAAAATTCAATTTATATTAAATAAAGGCAGCCATACGGAATTTTGGAATTGTCATAACACGTTTTATAATCATTTTAATGGAAAATATTTTTTTAGTCGTGTAATTTAGACTATTTTGTTGTTTTCACTTTTTGTTTTTGGTTTAACCTAACCCTTTTTTCTTTTTATAATATTTTAAATTTTTTCTAAAAATTAATTTTTAATTTCAGATTAAAAATAACTTGGACTTAATATTCATTATAAAAATTAATATACATAATAATAATATTAAGTTGTCTACATATCCATTTAGGTATAGAGGAGTTAAAGTCCATGCACTGTTTACAATATTTGGTTAACGACGTATCTCATGCGCTTGCGAATATAAAACAACATAATAAATGTTTAACATTTTTTACTGTAATAGTTTTACCTCGAAAAATAAGAATCACCGATTTTAACCTTGAAATCGGTGATTTTAACTCGTTGGTTCCATGATTTTCGACACGAGAATCATAATCGATCCAAACCAACCCACACGATTCTAGTTCTCGGTTTCAATTATGATTTTAGATCCGGTTCCGATCAATGCGCCCAATTCCATTTAAAACCCTGGTTCTAGTTGCATTGGTAACTCATATATTTAGTCTTTTAAGTAGTCACATTTAAATTTTAGTCCAATATCTTTTGAAAATATGGACATGTAGTCCTATTTTAATAGAAATTGAGTAATATTATCGAAATCGTTAATTATGACTCATCGTCAGTGCAAACATGTCGAAAAAAACTTGGGGCTTCAGATTTGGCGCAAAATTACCACCAATATGTTAAAATCCCCAAATTCGATTTGTCAATTTTTAGTGTTTTGATATGTCAATTTTTACGTCAAATCACCAAAATCCCTGAATTGTTTAGACACATTATGATAGAGATAAGATATAAATATCTATTACGATTAGTTTCAATAGATTATGTTATATATTATCTTTTAAGAGTTTTCAATAGTTAGGAGTTTTTATTGTAGTAGGAGTTAAATTCTATAAATACTTACTTTGTTGGAGAAAATGGAAGTTTAGTCGATCCAGGGAATAGTTCCAAAGACCGAATTCATTGAAGAAGAAGACGAATCGTTGAACTTTCTTGGATTGACCAATGTGGTCCAAGCATCGGATGAAGAAAAATCGCATAGATATCTTGCAAATCTTCAAGGACAAGGAGAAGGAGAGACTGCGAGAGGAAGGCGAGGCTCGTGAAAAGGCCGATTTGTCCCTTTACTCGAACCATCGATCATACACATCCTCATCTCGACGTTCTCTCCTGGGGAGTGATGAGGATCTGACCTCTTTAACCGCTTCTGTAAGAATTGGAGATGCAGGAGGTTGATTATTGAATAATAATTTAAGTTAGCGTATTCCCTAAATTCTTGTCTCTCTTATAGTATTAGTGTAGAATCAACGTACGAGGTGGATTGTATTATTTGTTCACGCACGCTTCGCTACACCAGTTGGTATATAGAGACCGCTACGATCCTTAATATGGCATCTCAATAACACTTGGGCTTTGAAGCTACAAGCAATGAAACTACTCAAATTTGTCGTGAGATCAACTTGTTGGAAAAACAAGTAAATATCATATGCATCGAATATCAAGAAATCAAGAGACTTATTGAAAAATAATATGGTTGTGAGTTTGTCTACGATATTGTGCCATTTCATTCATCCCATTTAAAACCTATTCCATGGACATGTATGGTTTATCCTCCGGAGACATTGAAGATGGTGGCTATAATTGACCACCAATTTTCGATGCAAAAATCAATGACAATATAATGGAGCTTGGCTACGATGTACATCCAAACTTTGGCGATGAGATTGGTAATTATGATGAGCCATCTATCTTTGATAAGGAAAGTGACTACTCCATTTTGACAGTTGACTACGAAAAATAGCCAAAATTCGACGAGGAAGATAGTAATTATGATGACCACCAATTTTCAATAAAGAGAATGAGATGGTTAGTGAAGAACTTTAATCTAAAAAAAATGGAGAAAGTAAGTAACGACAAGGCATCATGGATAAGAAATAGAATTCATGATGCATCTACTCTTTCTTCATATCGTCCCTAAATTCTAACATGAATGGCACATACAAGATTGGTCCGATGAATGCACTATAATTAAGTCATCTATTTGGCAAAAGAGAGATGATTTTCTAGAGTTTAACCTGAATTATTTTGTTTTTGATCTAGTTCGATACATTTTAATATTCACCTTGTCTTTTCATCGCGTCCTCTCGTGCCCTTCCATGGTTTGACGATTCTTCTAGTGATCATCTCCTTCTGATTCGAGGACGAATCGTCTCGACCCCGAGAGAATGATGGAGATAAGATATATATATATATATTATGATTAGTTTGATTAATAGATTATGTTATTAATTATCTTTTTAGTGTTTTCAATAGTTAGGAGTTTTTATTGTAGTAGAATCCTATAAATACTTGCTTTTTTATTATTTTTATGGAGGTTGATTATTGAATAAAATTTTAAGTTAGGATAAACCCTAAATTCTTGTATCTCTTACGGTATTCATGTTGAACGAGGTGAGTTGTATTCTTTTTCACGCTTCCGCCTACATCACATTAACACCCATCCTCTTTGTTAGCAATTGGCGTAGCTTACAAGATTTTCAAAACATCTTATAAGATGTTTGGGAGCTTATAAGTTGGTTAAATTTGTTTGTTAAATTTTTAAAAAAGATCTTATAAGCTCATAAAATAAGATGTTACAAGCTTATAAGCTGTTTTTAAAAAAGATGGGGAATCCAACTTGTTTTCAAAATAAGATCTTATTTGAACAACCTCCTTTAATTTTGATTGTGCTATTTACAAAATTGTCATTACTAACATCTTAAAAGCTACAACATTTTATTTTATCCAAACACTGCAATAATTTATTTTCAAAATAAAATTTAACATCTTATAAGCTCTAAAAATAACTTATAAGATGTAAGAACTAAAAAGATTTTTTGAATAAGCTTTTAGAACTTATAAGATTTTTTAAATAAGCTTTTAGCCTCTAAGTAGTCCAAGTTACGGGACCAAAAAAAAGTATTTTTCCCTCATCTTAATCTATATATCTGTTTATAAGTTTGACGAAACACACACACGAGTAAAACAATTCAAAGTTCAAAAGTCGTGAAATTAGGGAACCAGCGTTGGTACTTGGAGACTTCCTTAGAAAGCAATCCAACTAACACTATATGCAGAAAGGTATAGCCAGATTCACATAATTAGCTTATTTAGAGATTTTTCATTTTTGTTTATTCACACCGATAATATGATTTTTTTTCTTTTAACAGCGAGAATCACTAGAAAAACCTCCTCTTCCCTAGAAAAGATTTCATTTTCAAAATTGGTGTTCCATTTCCTATTTCTTTCATCCAATGACTGACATATGTGAGTGAGATAAACATGAATAAATAGAACAGGAAGTGGAACACCAATTTGGAACAAAAAAACTGAATTCCTTCCTGAGGGGTTGTGAAACAACCAAGTCAATTTGAATTTGGAAACCTATGGTCATAAATAAATTTATGGAGTTCAGAAAAAATAATACTTTTTGAATTGAGTTGATTTATTTTATTAAATTAAATTTGTAAAACTTATGTATTTAGATTTGGTTTGTCTTATTGAATTAAAGAAGATGAAGCATTCTGCAGAAAATAGAAGAACTAAACTTTATTCATCAAAAGTATTTGATACAACTGATACATCTTTTATTTATACTAAAACTTGAAACAATATACAGTTAACTAATATAACTTCCTAACTAACAATTACAACAATAATAACTATAATAACTGTCAAGAGTGAATTTGAGTTGCATCTTGTATTTGACTCTGAGCTGAATCTTGACACTTCCCCTACAAGTGGTGCATGTATATTAATCATGCCTAACTTGTTGATGAAATGCTGAAACAAAGACGGAGATAAAGGTTTTGTTAAGATATCTGCAGATTGATGTAGCTAAGTAAAGTGAATTAGCTTAATTAATCCCTCTTAGATTTTCTCCATCACAAAGTGACAGTCTAATTGAATGTGTTTAGTACGTTTGTGATGACATGGATTTTGAGCTATACAAAGGCAGACTTGCTATCTGTATAGACCACTGCAGGTTTAGGATGAGAAATTTGTATGTTATGAAGTAGGTAAATGAGCCATTGGATCTCACAAGTGATGGATGTTATAGCTCTATATTCTGCTTCAATAGAACTTCTGCTGATGGTAGGCTGCTTTTTGGCCTTCCAAGATATGAAGGAATCCCCTAAGTAGACTGCAAAGCCACTTATACTCCTTCTTATTTCTGTGCAACGAGCCCAATCAGGATCACTAAATCCCTTGAGTGTAATGAAGATGTTGCCTTTGAGTAGAATAGACCTCTATTTGATTTGAGATATCTTAAAACTCCGTGTGATGCTTTGCCATATGATCTAGAGTTCGGACATAAACCGACTCAAGGTTTGGATGCTATAGGACAAATGAGGCCTCGTCATAGTAAGATATAACAATCTTCCAACTAATCTTCTATAAGCTGCAGGATCTGGTAATAGGCTGCCAGTTGAGCTGGATAAATCACATTTAGGATCCATAGGAGTGGAACATGGCTTGCATTCTAGGTAGCCTACTTCAGTTGGTAAGTCAAGAGCATATTTCCTTAGGCAAAGAAAACTTCCTTTGCTGCTTCTAGCCACTTCAATTCCCAGAATATATTTAAGTTGTCCAAGGTCTTTAATAGTGAAAGTTGCATCCAAATGTGATTTGATATGTTTAATGTCTGTGATATTGTCTCTAGCAAGGATGATATCATCACATACACACACAATATAAGAATGGAGTTAGATTTTGATCTGATAAAGAGAGAACTATCAGACTTATATTGAGTGAAACCAAAAGTGAGCAAACAAGAAGTAAGCTTGCGAAACCATTATCTTGAAGCCTATTTAAGGCCATATAAACTTTTGTTAGCTTGCACACTCTATTGTCAATAAGACTACAATAGCCGGGGGGAGGTTTCATATATACTTCCTCATCTAAATCTTCATGTAAAAATGCATTGTTAACATCTAATTGATGTAAAGACCAATTTTTAGATGCTGTTATGGCAAGAATTAGCCTAACAGTTGTTAATTTAGCAACTGGAGAAAAAGTGTCATAGTAATCCAATCCTTATTCTTGTGTATATCCTTCTGCCACCAAACGTGCTTTGTATATTTCAATTGATCCATCAGACTTGTAATTGACTTTGTACACCCATTTGCAACCAATACAATATTTGTCTTTAGGCAACTCTGTGAGTATCCATATGCTATTCTTTTCAGAGCGTGTAACTCCTTGTTCACTGCCTCCTGCCATTCCTTTGATTGGCTTGCTTGTTTGTATGTTGTTGGCTCTATTATCTGACTGATTGCAGTTGTGAACCTTTTATGAGTGACAAACAATTGATTAGTAGACAAAAAATTTGAAATACAATACTTCTTGCCAACTATAACATTATGAGTTGACTGATTAGGCTAGAGAGAGGAGGAATTCCACAGTAATATATTTGAAGATAACGAGGTAAGGCTCTAGGCCTGGAGGATTTTCTTACAACAGGTACAACTGAAGTATTACCATTGTTATCAACTAATATAAAAATGAGTAATACTCAATCTCAAGATTCAACTCTTGATATAAAAATGATAGTATCCAAGTGCACGCTAGTAATAATGATCAGCAGAGTCACCATGATCAACAGAGTTCCAATGATCTGCATTAGCTGTTTCAAAAATATCAGTAGAGTTAGGAGTCTGTTGATTATTAGGACTCTGCTGATCATTGGAACTCTGTTTATCATTATTACTAGGGTGCACTTAGATAATATCATATATAGAATTTGAAAAATTGTTAATCAAAGGAGCTACATCAAGAGTTGTATCTTGAGATTGAGTGTTACTCATTTTATGAAAAGGAAAAATAAACTCACAAAAAACAACATTTCTAGATAAAATCATGCATTGCTTGGAAAGATCAAAAAGTTTATAGCGTTTTGTACCAACAGAATATCCCAAAAATGCACATTTTGATGCTCTAGGTTGAAACTTTGTCTTGTGAGCTATTGTAGAAGCATAAACAAGACACCCAAAAGACTTAAGATTAGAATAATTAGGTGGCTTATTAAAAATCATTTCAAAAGGGGTTTTATTTGATGAAACGGAGTTGGAATTCTATTTATGATATGGGTTGTCATGTCAATATACATTCATCCCAAAAATCAAGTGGGACCTGAGATTGGAAAAGCAAAGCACGAGCAACTTGTAGTAAATATTGATGTTTCTTCTCAACAACTCCATTTTGTTGAGGTGTTTCAACACATGTAGTTTGGTGTAAAATACAAAAAGTTTTGTAAAAATTTGGAAGAAAGAACTCAAGCCCATTATCGACCTTAAAGACTTGATTTTGACATTAAACTGAGTAAGACAGATGCATAAAAAGTTTGTAAGTGATTCTTTGTCTCTAATTTAGCTTTCATCATGTAAATCCAAGCACATCAAGAAAAATCATGTACAATAGTTAAGAAATACCTAAAACCATTATAAGAAGTAGTAGAAAATAGACCCCAAATATCACAATGAATTAAATCAAATATGCCTTTGGAAGAATCGATACTAGAATAAAATGGTAGCTTTCTTTGTTTAAAAATGGCAAACATCACAAGAATCAAAAATTTTACACTGAGTAGACTATAAATGAGGTATTAAAGCTAGTTTTTTAGTAGAGATATGGCCTAACCTATAGTGCCAAATATTACAATTTGAAATGGAATTATCAACAAATGGAATATTGAGATGATATAATCCCCCTCTCTTCAAAGAACCAATCATCTTCATAGTTTTCATGTTTTGCAAAATACACTTCAAGATAAAAAATGGACAAGAAGAGAAGAAGATTTAGTAAGATGATAAATAGATATAAGATTATAAGAGACAGATGGCACACATAATTCATTATATAAAACTAAAGAGTTAGAAATGTGAACATCACTAATGTGAGTAGCAACGTAGTGTTGCCAGTAGGTAAATGGATTGGAATAGAGACTGCACATGAGTGTTAGTATTCAAAGATGTGTCACAGATCATGTGATATGTTGCACCAAAGGCCTAAAATCCACTTATAATTGTTTAAGGTAAGAAAACATGAATGTGAGATACCTTTAGAATCATGTCCAAAGGCCTATAGTAGTATGAACAACTGCACTGCATTTAGAAACAGGAGTTTGATCTCAGTGGAACCATTAGAGTGAACATCTTAGCAAAATTCAAGAATTGTTCAACCATTTCTAGTGAAAACAAAGAATTGTCCCAAATATGCTTCTCCTGAGGAAGATTGAGCCGCATTAGCATTGATAGAGGAATCATTGAGATTTCTTGGTCTTTTTTGTCCTTTCCAACAGGGGGATACCCAATTATTTGGAAGCACTTATGCACTCGTATGACTTGAATATCCACAATGAGAGCACTTGGGCTTTTTCTTATGTTTGTTATGAAACTTTGGATTAAACCTTGTCTGCTAACATAGTCATATAAGTGTCTATAGAGCCGTAACTTCCAAATAAAAACCTCTTTGTGTTTCTTCTTGTAACAACAAGAATACACCTTGGAAAGAGAGGGAAGAGGAGAAACTAGCAATAACTCGACTACGAACTTGAGAATATGAATCATGAAGCCTTACAAAAACTTGATAACCGAATCATTTTGTTGGAACCTCTGTCATTTTGCGTAAATATTTCAAGAACAAATACCACAAGTGCATTTGATTATGGACCTATAATTGATGTATCCATCCCACAAGCCTTTAAAGTATTATAGTAGGCAGTGATGGACAAATCTCCTTGTGAAATAGAACTTAGAGACTTATCAAGATGAAAGACGTGTGGACCATCACTTCAACATAGCAAATTCGCAATTCATCCCATACCTCTTTTGTTGTTGTGAAATACATGAGAATTTGACGAACATCCTTGGAAACCGAGTTCAAGCCAAGAAAGAACAAGATTATTCGCTCTTAACCAACAAGAATGTAAATAGTAGAGGAATGAGAAGGAATTTCCGAGATCCATCAATGAATCCAAGTTTGTTCTTCACACTCAAAGCCATTGTGACCGCTCCATGAATTATAGTTTTCTCGAACATAGCTCGTAGACAATTACTCGCCCAGGATGTCACTTGGGTGAAGATAATACGGAGAACTAAGATATGAGCTTGTTGGAAATTTTGGTTTTGATAAAGTGGGTGTCGACCGACTTTGACCAATTTTTCGGTGGCTAAATATTTAATTCTGGAGGAATTAAATTATATATTATTAATCTACGTTCGAGTAGATGTTCGTAGTATTTTTTATTTCTCAAAACCGAATTTCGGTGAGTGAGAAATTAATACACAAGGTAGCCACATAAATGGGCATTATGTAAAGATTATGTAAAGGGAGATGAAAGGCTTACGCCTTATCCCACATGGAATAAAAATCATAGTTTATCCTAGTTTATTTACTAGAAGGTGTTATTTGTTGTATAAACTATAACACAAGTGGATGATCACAAGTGGGCCACACGCTGCACTTCCGCCGCCGCCCCGCCTCGGCCTCGCCTCGGGCTCGGGCGGGCTCGGCTTGGGCTTGGGCTTGGGCTTGGGCTTGGGCTTGGGCCTGGGCCTGGGCTGGGCTTGGGCCGGGCGGCCCGGCCCTATTGGGCCGTCCAGTCCACTAAAGTTTTGCCACTCGAAAATGGGCTTGGCCCGTTCGAGTGATCGCTGGATCTGTTGAAGCCCAATGAATCCGGACATCAGTAGGTGTCCAAATTCGTGTGATCGTTGGAGTTAGTGGTGCTACTACGTAAGACGTAAGTCGCTTTCATCTTTGGAAGAATACGTCAAACCGTGAGCACTAGCCGACGTAATTGCTTTGCGGAAAGAGATTCGTCTCGACTCGGCTTCCAAAGTTCTATCTTTTGTAATAGCTAGTTAGTTTCTTGTAATCTTCTGTTTTCTGTAATTTGCCATTTGAAGAGATTCCCGATCCTGTAACTTTGTAATAATCAACAATCGCAAAGCAATTATCCGAACTTCACGATGGCAAGCACAAGCAGAACCCCGATCATCCCTCCCCGCTCAAGCCGAAAACCCGAAAAATTCATGGGTTTCGACTTCAAGAGGTGGCAGCAAAAAATGCTGTTCCTACCGGACTACCCTAAGTCTGGCGAAGTATCGACCGAGGACGCTCCTGTTGTTGCTGAGAACGAAACGAATCTTTGAAAAACGCGCTTACGTTTGATGCATGGGGCCAGGGTGATTTCTGTGCAGAACTATGTCCTTAACGGACTTAGTGATGCACTTTACAAAGTGTGTATTGTCTTTGAAATCCTCCAAAGAATTGTGGGATTCTTTGGAGAAGAAATACAAAACCGAGGATGCTTTGCACAAAGAAATTTGTTGTCGGTAAGTTCTTGGATTTTGTGATGGTTGATTCTAAAACCGTGATGGAACAAGTTCAAGTTCCATTGATCCTACATGAAATCTCTGCCGAGGAATGGCTTTGCGGAAGCATTCCAAGTGGCCGCCTTGATTGAGAAATTGCCCCAAGTTGGAGGGATTTCAAGAATTATCTCAAGCATAAGCGAAAGGAGATGGGACTAGAGGATCCGATTGTCAAACTCGGAATGAGGAAGACAATAGGAGGATTGACTCTAAGTCCAAGCTTGTCCCTATGGAGTCAAAAGCCAACTTGATGGAGCATGGCTCGTCAAGTAACTCAAGAAAAGGCCTAACGATAAAGGCAAGAAACCGGCACTGAAAATTCCAGGAGCTTGCTACAATCGTGGGCAAACCGAACCATATGGCAAAAGATCGCGTCGGCCAAAGAAAAAGAAAACCAAACCGTAGTCCAATGCCAATGTGGTTGAAGAAAGGAACCGATGTAAGTTGACATGTCGGGCGGTGGTGTTTGAAGCCAATTTGGTGGATAACCCGAAAGAATGGTTTGTGGATACCGGTGCCACTTGCCATGTCTGCTTACGATAAGGATGCATTCTCTTCTTACATCCCATCGACCGGAAGGAAGCTCCATATGGGGAATCACGCCTCTTCCGATGTTGTTTGGCGTTGGAACGGTGGTGCTAAAGCCGACTTCGGGAAAGGAGTTGAAGTCAAGGATGTGCTTTGCATGTCCCGGACATCCGCAAAAAATCTGGTTTCGGGTTCGCCGTCAACCATGGGTTTAGACTAGTTTTTGAGTCCGAAAAGTTTGTACTTAGCAAATTTGGACAGTTCCTTGGTAGGGTTATCTAGACAAAGGACTGCTTCAAAATGAATGTAATGATTTGTACGCCATTTTGGCGAGAATATGAATAAGAATGAATCTTCTTCTCGCTTATATTGTTTGAGTGCTCTAATTTATGGCATATTAGATTAGGACATGTAAATCAATGCTATAAAAAGGTTGGTAAATTTAGAATTGATTAATTTACTCAAGTAAACTCACAAAGAAAATGTGAAGTTTGTGTTGAAGCTAAAATGGCTAAATTACCGTTTCATTCTTGGTTGAAAGGAGCACTTCACCTTTAGAGTTGATACACACCGATGTGTGTGATCTAAAATTTGTGCAAACTAAAGGTGGTAAAAATATTTCATCACATTTATTGATGATTGCACAAGGTTTTGCTACTTATACTTGTTAAGAAGCAAAGATGAAGCATTAGAGGCTTTTAAAAATTATAAAAATGAAGTTGAAAATCAACTTGGCGCAAAATTTGATTAAAATAATTCGAGTGATAGAGGTGGCGAATATGTTGCACCATTTGAAGAACTATGTACCCAAATCGGGCATAATTCATCAAACAACAAAGACCATATTCACCACGCTTCAATCTGTTTGCTTTGAACGCAAAACCGGACTATAAAAGAGATGATGAATGCCATGTTGATAAGTTCCGGATTACCCTGCATATGTGGGGAAGTCGCTTTTAACACCAACCACATATTGAATAAAATACCACTTAAAGGGAAAGATAAGACACCTTACGAATTGTGGAAAAATCGTAAGCCTTCTTATAAATACCTTAAAGTGTGGGGGTGTTTGGCTAAGGTAGCAATACGAACCAAAACAAGTTAAAATTGGACCAAAGACAGTTGATTGTGTCTTTGTGGGATATGCATACCAAAGTGGTGCATATAGGTTTATGATACATAAGTCGAAAAATCCTAAAATGATCAAGGTACCATAATCGAATCAAGGAATGTCTTTGTATTCTTTGAGGATGTCTACCCTTGTAGAGAAAAACTAGAAGTGAGTACTAATAAAAGAACTCACGAATCGCAAGTGGTTCAACACCAATTAGTGAAGAACCGAGACGCAAAGAAGAGGTCTAAGACGGCTAAGTCTTTTGGGCCTGATTACATAACATTTATGTTAGATGGTGAGCCAAACTCGATTAAAGAGGCTCTAAGCGAAATCCGTATGCTCCGCCTCGGCAAAAGCTATCAATAGTGAAATCGAGTCCATTCTCGCAGAACCATACTTGGGAGTTGGTTGATCTCCTCATTGGTCATAAACCTTTAGGATGTAAATGGATCCTAAAGAAGAAGTATAAAGCGATGGAACTATTGATAAGTATAAAGCACGGCTTGTAGCCAAAGGCTTTAAACAAAAAGAAGGATATGACTTCTTTGACACCTATTCTCCAAAGAACGAGGATTGCGTCTATTCGGTGCTTCTTGCGATTGCCGCTTGCACAATCTAGAGATTCATCGGATGGACGCCAAGACGACGTTTCGAATGGAGAGATAGATGCCAAATATACATGGAACAACTCGAAGGGTTTGTTGCACCCGTCAAGAAAAAAGGTGTGCAAGTTAATAAGATCCTTGTACGGACTCAAACAAGCTCCAAAACAATGGCATCTTAAGTTTGACAATACGATGTTGTCAAATGGATTTAAAATCAACGAGTGTGATAAATGCGTATATGTCAAAGGGACATCAAGCATTTGTCATAGTTTGTCTATACGTAGACGATTTGTTAATCATGGGCGTAGTCATGATACTATCATGGAGACTAAAAGAATGTTAAAGAGGAACTTTGACATGAAGGATATGGGGACTCGCTAATGTAATCCTTGGGATAAAAATCAAAGAGAACTCCTAATGGAATTATCTTGTCACAATCCCACTATGTGGAGAAAGTGCTCAAGAAATTCAATGCTTTTGACAGACACCGTCAAAGACGCCCATTGATTTAAGTATAAATCTGTTGCTAATAAAAATGCAAACTGGCTCAAATGGAATACTCACGTATAATAGGCAAATTCCGATGTACATCACAAATTGTACACGCCCGCACTTGGCCTACCCTCAAATATGTTGAGTAGGTTCACGAGCAATCCAAGCCATGAGCATTGGAAAGCGTTAACCAGGGTGTTAAAATACTTGAAGTATACCTTGGATTACGGGCTATACTACTCAAGATATCCAAACTGCATTTCTGAAGGATATAGTGATGCGGTATCGTGGATACATATTCCACGATTGGAGGTGGTGCTTGATCGTGAAGTCCACGAAGCAAACATGTATAGCTCGGTCCACCATGGAATCTGAGTTTATAGCTTTGGATAAAGTCGTGAAGAGGCAGAGTGGCTTCAAACTTTCTCGGAAGATATTCCATGTTGGAGGAAGCCCGTGCTTTCGTGATGATTCACCGTGATAGCCAAACGGCTATAGGAAGGGCACAGAGCAATATGTATAACGGTAAGTCTAGACATATTCGTCGAGACACAATACCGTTAGATGTTGATCTCAAATGGTGTGATGTCAATTGACTACGAAAGTCAAAAGACAATTTGGCGCGATCCTTTGACAAAAGGATCAATCGAGATCAATTGGGTAAATTGCTGAGGAAATGGGCTTGAAGTCCACAAAGTAAAAATAACTATCATAGTGGTAACCCAACCATGATGATCGGAGATCCCAAGAACTTGGTTCAATGGGAAAACTAAACTATGAAGGTTATGTTGTAACACTTGGAAACAATGTCATAACCCATCCCTAGAAAGCAAAACCAAGTGTTGAAACACCCGCAAAGTTGTGGTGAGGCTAAGTCATTTGACTTTTAATGATTCCTACACCTCGTTGAGGTTGAGTATGGCAGATACTCGATAGAGATCACCTATATAAGTGAGAAGTGCGGGCTTCAAAGTAACACTTATGAATCCAAAGTGGTGTCCATGGCCGAAACGGACACAAAACGTGAGAACAAGGTGATGAGACCTTATCAGTGTTAATATCATTGTTGACTCGGTATACACCGTGGAGGAATAGTTCAAGGCATTGCGTCCACTAAGCCGCCAAACCAAAGGTTGTACCCGATGGTATTGACTACGGAGGTTCAAAGCCATAAGCTACCTTTCCGAATGCAATATATTGTCTCTTGAGGATCTGGTTTGCGTGTTCCGCATTCATGCATACATTAATTTCCACTCATGTGGGGGGATTGTTGGAAATTTTGGTTTTGATAAAGTGGGTGTCGACCCGACTTTGACCAATTTTTCGGTGGCTAAATATTTAATTCTGGAGGAATTAAATTATATATTATTAATCTACGTTAGAGTAGATGTTCGTAGTATTTTTTATTTCTCAAAACTGAATTTCGGTGAGTGAGAAATTAATACACGAAGGTAGCCACATAAATGGGCATTATGTAAAGATTATGTAAAGGAGATGAAAGGCTTACGCCTTATCCCACATGGAATAAAAATCATAGTTTATCCTAGTTTATTTACTAGAAGGTGTTATTTGTTGTATAAACTATAACACAAGTGGATGATCACAAGTGGGCCACACACGCGCCGCTGCGCCCCCGCGTCCCGCCTCGCCCTCGGCCTGGGCTCGACTGGCTTGGGCTTGGCTTGGGCCTGGGCTGGGACTGGGGCTTGGGCGGGGCGGCCCGCCCTATTGGGCCCGGGTCCAGTCCACTAAAGTTTTGCCACTCGAAAATGGGCTTGGCCTGATTCGAGTGATCATGGACTGCTGAAGCCGATGAATGAATCCTGGACATTGAGGTCCGTATTCGTGTGATCATGGAGTTAGTAACTCCTACAAAAGAGTGATCACCGAAAAGAGCCCACTACTTATCTCATATGGAGTGGGGTGTAACATCCGGGGATGTTACAATTGGATTAATGCCCACTAACTTTTTATCTCCTGCAGTGTTGGTTGTCTATAAAATCATTCATTGCGCGCATTGCAGATTTTACACGTAAAAATTCATAGATTTCATACACCTCCAAAAGCTATTTCTACATTCTCGCACTAAGCCCAAAGAACCTTGACCTTCAAGACTTTTAGTTCAAGGTGCTTCCGTGTTAGTGGTGCTACTACACGTAAGACGTAAGTCGCTTTCATCTTTGGAAGCAATACGTCAAACCGTGAGCACTAGCCGACGTAATTGCTTTGCGGAAAGAGATTCGTCTCGACTAAACTTCCGAAAGTTCTATCTTTTGTAATAGCTAGTTAGTTTCTTGTAATCTTCTCGCTTTCCTGAATTTGCCATTTGAAGAGATTCCCGATCCTCAGTAACTTTGTAATAATCAATAGAGCTGGATTTGCAGGTCTTGAACCGAAAAGATCCATTAATCTTGATGATGAACAATGACTGAAACTTCAAGAAATCTTGAAGAAGATACAGGGTGATAATCAAGCAGTTGGATTATCAAAGAAACTGAGAAGAAATGAGAGTAATCTCAGCGGAAGAAAAGAAAACTCAAACTGATACCATTATTGCATTAAAGAAGATGAAGCATTCTGCAAAAATAAAAGAACTAAACTTTATTCATCAAAAGTATTTGATACAACTGATACATCTCCTATTTATACTAAAATTTGAAACAATTACAACAATAATAATTATAATAACTGTCAAGAGTGAATTTGAGTTGCATTTTGTATTTGACTGTGAGTTGAATCTTGACACGTTTGATAAGATAATTTTTCAAAGATTTTTTAAGGAAAATATTCATTTTGCTTGACCAGTTCGATCTTCTAATTTTTTAGTATATCAATCTTGCTTGACCCAAAAAAGTAAAATTAATCCAACTCAAACTCATCTTACGACTCTTCAAATAATAAATTACCCAAGAATTCCTTTTGATAATGGTCAAAATCCGGCTAACACACAGACAATGAGAAATTTCTTATATATGCCCCCTACCCCCCCCCCACCCCCTCCATCTATAAATACTCAACTCTATCTTCAAATAATAATCACAAATTTAAAGTTGCTACAAAATGAGACACCTTAATGTTGTTTTGGCTTTAATAGTAACTCTTCTTTTATGTGTTCAACTAGGCAGAGGTGGCAGATTGTTGCATGATCAAGGGCAAACCTGGAAACAAAAAGAAAGCCTTCTCATTATTAATTCACTTCAAAGGGGACCTGTGCCCCCTCTGGGGCATCAGGCTGCACCTACATCCCCGGAGGAGGCGGCCCCCACTGTCCTCCGATCAATGAAATGCACTTTGCCGGTGGTGGTGCACGGCCTCATGGTGGTGGCTCCGCCGCATATCCGCATGAAAAGGTTTCATAAGGGGTGGCTACTAGATGGACATGATTCGTGACAGTGGAGATATTAAGCTGCTCAATAATTTTTCTTGGACAGTTGAAGGTCATGGGACAAAAAACTTGCGCCTGATTTTTACATTTTTTAATTTTATTTTGGATTTTTTTAACTCGCTTGTATCACATGAGTTTATATCTTTATTCTAAATTATATTTAATTTGTAGTGAGATACAATTTGAATCATGTATTGGTATGAAATATTTCAGCTGATTGTGAGGTATATATAACATTTTAATTGTTTATATATTCATTTATCAGTGTTTGTAAATCTATATATATTGTACGCTAATTTGTTGTAGTATCAGTTTCAGTTCGAAGAGTTCAATCTTTATTTGTTCACAAGTATATAATTCAGCAAAAGGAATAGGCTAAGAATTAATATATATGAAATATAGACATAAAATTTCTTCATATGTTAATTAATTTCAAGAAAATGTAAAATTCATCTAACTAAATCTTTATTACAACCCAAAACTTGATAAGAACTAACAAAACTCCGGCCACCTTCATATGCTGGTGTAGAATTTTATCTTTATGGATATGAAAATAAAATTAATAATATAAGGGTGATAATTTTTCTAATAAATAAAAAAGGTACGATAGAATGCGTTGAATTAATGCTTGATTTGCATTAGCTAAGGCCAAATGAGCAAGAATGTGGACATTGTCCAAATAAGACGAAATTATTTAACAAATTAAATTGGAACTCAGGACAATATTAATTCTTGTGAAAAATTATTAATTTTAGGTCAACTAAATATAATACATGTATTTAAGCCCCTAATTTCGGACAAGAAAACTCTTAAATGTATTTGGCAATGCCGTTCGATTTATATATTCAACTTTGATTTGCAAAGTTTGGCCAATTTCAATGCAAAATGAGTTGTCATGCAATATGTGGTTATAGTTTATCTTTTATTAGCTGAATTACGTATAAAAGTTGGTAATGTTGGGAACTTGGAAGCAAGAAGGAAACTGCAGTCAACTCTTATCATGTTATAAAAAAGTTAAATCTTAATTTAGGCAATCACAGAATTGTTAATTTTTTTTTTTAGGCAATCACAGAATTGTTAATTGTTTAATGCTAAGTGCCATATTTGTCACAAAATTAAATAATTATAAACTTTTAATTTGTACAAATATTTTTAAAAACTTCACTTACACTACTAGAAAAATATTTTTAACTACAGACAAATATATAGGTAACTATTAAGATAACTACCATAAATTATAGGTAAAACTATTGTAGTTAAATATTTACCTACAGAAGCTAAAACTTTGGTAAATACCTACAATATTTTTGTCGGTAAATTAAAAATTGTCGGTGATCCGCATTCGGTATATAAATTTAGGGAAAATCAATATTTTTATTATATGAGTATAATTATTTTGTAGGTATAACTGCAAAATTTAGTGGCGAAGTTATTTTTGTCGATAAATTCTATCAAGAACTAAAATTTTCTTGTAGTGTTAGTTCACATATTTTCATCAGTGGAAAAAAGTTGTAACTTCTTTATTAGAAAAATTTAAGATCAATAAGACTTGATCATCAAGTGAAAAAGTTTAGGCCTTCAACTGGAAGAAAAATAAAAAGGGAAATAAGTTGAGGTGTTAACAGTTGAATATATAGATGCTTAGTTAACTGATTAATTACAGGAGTGTTAGTTTCTTTATATGCTTTAATTGAGTTTCTTATGTTGATAAAATATTTTTATATTACATGATTTCATTGTAATTAGATGATATTATTCTAACACAACCATTTTCATGAAAATGTACCGTGCTTATTTTTAAC
Source organism: Rehmannia glutinosa (assembly GCA_016081115.2). Lineage (NCBI taxonomy): Eukaryota > Viridiplantae > Streptophyta > Magnoliopsida > Lamiales > Orobanchaceae > Rehmannia > Rehmannia glutinosa. The sequence goes on along the minus strand of JABTTQ020000673.1, from coordinate 51,134 downwards.
TAGTAAAATTGAAATTCAAAACTTTACACGTATTGTGCTTATGTTTGGCCAGGTTTTTGTCTAGTTTAATACTGAGACCCAAGTAGTTGTCTAGCTAGTAGCTAGTTAACGATTATAAATTCTGAAATTTATAATTAATCGATCTTTACTTGCTGATAATTCTAACTGGTTTTTTATTACTCATATAGTAACGTATGTAACAGATTCGTTGAAAAACTAAACCTTATTTTCCTGACAACAGATCGATTAAGGACAAAGATTTAGTTGGAGCAAAAGAAATTTTAATCTAGAATATCTTAAATTTATACAAATTTAAAATATTTTTTTTAAACATAGACAAAATTGATTTATAAAATCACAAAATCGCAATAAGACATGTGACAAAATACATACCAATAAAATTGGTTTCGGATCTATCAATCGCTATGTAAGTTACTTTTAATTAAAGCAAAGAGAATAGAAAACCATAAAAAGAACACAGACAGTCATGAACAGACTTCAAAATTGACTTAGAATGCTTCAAACTCGGCCCATCGTGACTTGCAAATTCACATTGAATGTATGTCACAAATGCGAAATATATATCTTTCCATAATGATGATAACAATTTGTGGCATTTTTCAAAACTCCTTGCTAATTGGCGTGGAAAATCATATATAATATAATATAGACATATATTTTGACTTAAAACAAAACGTTGGTAAATCGTTTTTCTTGTCAATCAAGAAAGAGATTCGATTACAGTTAGACTTGGAATGATTTTAAACAGAGCCCACCACAAATAGTTACCTATAACCAGTCTCAAAATCCCACTTATGCGTCGAAGCAATCGTGAAATAGTACTTCGACAACTTTTTGAAATTGAGGGAATCATTTATGTGTGCTTCTATGAATATTGATGAATCAGCCACCTATCAAGAGGTTGTTACTTTCCTAATGCTAAAAAGTGGATAATTGAGATGGAGGAAGAGATGAGCTCGATGGTAAGAACCAAGTTTGGAGCTAGTTGATCTTCCACCAGACGCAAGACCATTGGGAACAAATGGGTTCTTAAGATCATGGCGCAAAGCGAGATGAGTCGATCGACTTATATAAAGCTCGTCTTGTGGCGAAGGCTTATACTCAAAGAGATGTTGTAGACTACGACGAGACATTCTCTCCGGTGGTGAGGTTTGCCTCAATTCGCCTCATTTTGGCTATTATATTGCCGCCTACCTTGATCTGGAATTATTTCAGATGGATGTGAAAGAAAATATTTCTCAATGGAGAACTGGATGAAGAGATCTTTATGGATCAACCTAAAGGGTTTCAGCAGAAAGGACAAGAGCGCAAAGTATGCCGCTTAATGCGTTCTGTTTATGGACTGAAACAATCATCCAGGCAGTGGTACTGTAGGTCCCAAGGGGTGATAATGTAAAGTCTAGAAGGGGGGTTGAATAGACCTTACCAACTTTTCGATTTTAGTCCTTTTAAAGTCAGAGTTTAGTCACAAGTCAGTTGGGTCCTTAGTGGACAGTTTAGTTTACTTTCACAGTAGAGTTAGTTCACTCAACAGACTCGACTGAGCTATTGATAAGATAACTCAGCTGATTCAATTAACTCTTTAGAAATTCAGTAGACTTGGTTTTACAGCGGAAGACTTTCACCCTTTGATTCAAAAACATTTTTGAATACTTGTTTTAAGCTTAGTTATTATGAGTTGACTTAGGCGAATATAACAAACAAGAATATAGATATGCAAGAAATAAAATGTTGAATGTAAATGACATAAAACAATTTTTATAGTGGTTCGAAGATGGGGTAATTCATCTAATCCACTCTTCAACTCCTGGAGGAATTCACTAATGTAACGATGACTTTGTTACAAAATGGTGACAGTCCAAGCTAGGCTTTGGTCACACACAAATTTTTTGCTTCTCGGGACTCAAACTTTTTCACAAGACAGTTGTCCTGCTACTTCAGCTCCTTCAGACTCTTGGATTTGTTCACAAAGCCATCCAACAAGTCCAAAGTTTCTGGTTCAAACTGGAACCTTACTACACCTCCTTTAACCTTGGATGTGTAGACCTCTTGTCTTTAAACAAGTTTTTCTCTTTAACATTTGTAGTTGTCTTTCCTTCACTGAGTGTATTGGATTGATTTCCTTCGAGTTTTAAGGCTTGAGGATAGTATTGAATGCTTGAGAGATTTTTTCTCTTGCTTTTCATGTTAGTGTCTCTGCTTTGTTTGCATTCGTAACCTTCTTTTTCGCAGTATTCCTCACCTTTTATAGTACTTGTTTGAAAAATATATCCGTTGAAGAGATAGATGTATTTTTCAAACTACACTTTGAGGTCGTTGGCTTATCTTGTCTTGCAGCTTTGATATAGACTGATCCTTGAATTTAATGCTCTACAGTATTTCCTTAAACTCTGTAGGTTTTTAGGGATATCCTATCGGGTCCTTGCCTTTTGCGCTCTTTGAGCAAAATAACTTTAAGGATGGCGATCGACACATATCTACTTTCAACAAACATTTAACTTTGCTTTGACAATGGATCTTTTTAGCTTTCTTGGATCCTTTTTTATGCATAACCCCTTTGTCAGTCAACTCCACTTATCTGGGAGTGACTCGGTTGTTAGTCTGCTGACTGAGACAACTCTTTTGTCACTTGACTGAGACTTGTCTTCACTTCACTCAGCTGCAACATAGCTGATTCTTCATCTTGGTCTCTAGTGGACTCCTGCATTGTTTAACTTGGCTGCTTCCACTCAGCTTATAGAACCCTATCTATTACAAGTTGATTTGCAGTAGAATTGGGGTGCCAACTTCCTAATCTAGGTTTTAAATGGTATCATCAAAATCTATTACATAAATTTCCCAACAATTTTCCCCTTTTTGATGATGCCAAAACTTAAATAAAAACAACAAAGTAAATAGTGCATAACAAAGAATGATTGTTTGAATATGTCATTTTATTGAACATATCACTCTTTGCACTTTATGTGTTACTGAGTACAATGAGAAATAAACAAAGTACTTACAAGTTTTCTATGTATTTACAATGAAGTAAAAATACAACATGAAGGTGTTTGCAATAGTCTTCATCGCCTCTGCTACTTCCTTTTTCTCTCTTCATCTTCTTCCCTTATTCTATCCTCTTCAGATCTTCTCCTCTTCACGTAAGCTCTCTTCGAAGCTTCATCTTTCATCTTTTTCTCTTCCCATTCTTGCACGCCAAGAGAGTTTCATCTTTCCTCTTTCTATCTTCCCATTCTTGCAATTGCCTTTGCACTTTCTAATTCCCCGGCGCTTTACTTCAAAGATTCTTCCCCCTGCAACTTCTTCATTTTCCAATTTCTTAAGTATAGCCTGGTAAAGAGCATCTTTCTTCCGAGGATTAATATATTGAAGATTTCTTGTTGGTGGAGTTCCTCTGCCTCTTCCACCACTTCTTCCTCTTCATCTGCCAGAGTCTGCTGCTCCTCCCCTAGGAGTGTATTGTAGGGCTGAGCTCTTGAAGCTCACGACCGCTTTCTTGAGTCCTGGGCGATTCTCACTATTTGACAAATATCCTTCCCCTTTTTCCAGTAAATCCCATGCCTACTTGAGAGCCATTCCCTTGAAAAATCCTTCTGATTTGAGTGTTTGGAATTCCTCTAGCGATCTTGGCTCAGATCCTGCATTGGGAGCTGGTTCTTGAGGGAGTTCACAACTGGAGAGTCTTGAAGTAATCCTGCTGAGGGACCTTGATATTTGGAATGAAGATCTTCAATACGTCCATGCTGCCTTTGTTCAACTTCAGCAAATTTAGCTTCAATTGCTTCTCTGGTCTTCTTGAGAGCTAAGTCAGCTTTTTCTTCAGCTGACAAGCCCTGCGACAGCTGGGATAGGAGAGAGCTGGTTGATGAGCTAAGTTAGGGTTTTTCAAGTACGATCTTTAGAGGGGCTTTCTTAAGGGATCCTTCCCTCTTAATTCCACTACCTTCCCTCTTTCTATCTTTCCCCTTTTTGGCATCATCACCCACGAGAGAGTTCTGAGGAGTTTTGGACAGAATTAGATCTAGTTTTTTATGCATTGCTGAGTGAGCTGCTCTATGTTCCAAATGAAGAGTCTTCATTTCTCGTGTTTATTATCATTATCTCCGAACGTAGAGTGCTTTCACTCTTTAAAAGGTCTTGCTTATGTTGAGCCTTCAAAGAACTCCATGTCTGCTTTTTGTGGTCAATCAATTCCAACATATGATCCCATTGTCTCTGATGAAATTTTGCATTGTCGGCACTCCAAATCACCAGTTTGGCGAATAAGGATTTGAAGTAGCTGACTTGTTCTCTTCTCAATGCCTTCGTCTGTATTGTCCATTCCCAAATCCTTAGAACTGATCCTCGAATGTCTCCAGAGATCATGGCATCGTGATTGTCTAACTGTTGGTTGAGTGCAGCAAAACCTCTTTCTATGTTTTCTATTTCTGAACAGATAGCCTTGAAGACTTTTCGCAAGTCTGCTACCTCAGGTGACTACTCTTCTGGCCATACTGCATCAAAGTCAAACCCAAACGGCACAACTCGTAAGTCATCTGGAGCCTCAAATTCTTTAGTATGGATGTCAACAAAGTGTACTTGTCTTGTCTTGAATTCGATCTCTTGGGGTACCTCCGCCACAAATGGAAAATAGTCGGAGAAAGATCATTTGGAACTACAGGAACTTCTCGTACTCCTCCTTCAGGAGCCTTTCCTTTGTTCTTAAGACTTGTTTCAACTATATGTGCCTCAGTTGTGTCAAGAAAGATCGTCGCGATTGCATTTGTGTTAGCTGCGGAGCCGATCGATCCTCGCCTTGTCTCAACATTTTGATTGTTCTCGCTGGTACTTCCTTTTGAGTTTTCGTGGCCTCGCCTACCTCAACAACATCATGGGCCGGTGATAGCACATTGGGGTGTGCGATCAACCAATACAAATTTTGATAAGGCAGCTTCCTCGCGCCTTCTTCATTTCAACTCGCCATTTCCTCAATTTATGGGTCCTTTATCGATGTTTCCTTAGGGGCGGACTCGCTTCATCATATGTGTCAAGAAATTCCACTAACACATTTTCTCCAGTCGTCGCGGCAAACAAGACCGATTTCTTCTCTTTTCAGGTGACTCTAAAGGAGGAACTGCATCTTCCCTTTTTTAGAAGCAATATTACCTAAGGAAGTCTCAACCTCCTTTAGGCCTTCAAGACTCGAACAACATTCTCAACCGCTATAGGGCCTTCTACAAGTCCTTTTGCACTCGATTGCATTAGGGTCTTTGACATTCCCTTCTCGCAGACTTAGCGCATTGGGTCTTTGACTGTAGCATCCTTTAAGGTCTCAACCTCGGATTACATTTTCAGACCAACAGTCTCAACCGCCTGCAGTTTATGTCCATCATTTGCCTCACCGCGGTAAGAAGTGCCCTCGACCTGCGGTGCTGAATTTCAAATGAGACGGTCTTAACCATTTGAGCCTCACAATCCCACTATGTTTTATTTTTTCAGTCTCCCCATCACCTCCTAACTTCAATTTTGTTATTTCTCCCACAACCTCCTTCAACCCATTGTGGTATATGCGCTTTCCCCATCACCAGTGCAAGAAATTGATTCACGATCAAATTCTCGGACATAAGTGACTCAACTATTGTTCCCTTTGAGTGATCGGGCGATGGGAAGTTGTCTCAACAACTTTATTAGAGTTGGCTCAGCTAAGTTGCCCTCTACATCTACATTCTTAGTTACATCGCCAATGTCCTTTTTAGGTCCTTCCGAGTTAGTCGGTGAGGTAGAGGCTTCAATGGTCCTCACCATCTCAAGAATGTCGGTGGTAAGAGAGATCCGCATGGATGATGACTCTCCAGGGCCCTTTTGCAATGAATGCTTGTGCAACTCCTGATTCTTTTAAGCTTTGCTTGAGCTCATTCTTCTCAACCGGCAAGATCGAGCTCTTCTACATCACCGCCATTGTTGGTGGTCGGTCAGAAGCGCACTTTCAGAGCTTCATGAAAGCGCAAATGTGAGGCTTCGGATTCTCAACCGCATCGCTTTCTCAATCGCATTAACTTTCTCAAGATCTTTCCGGGTCCTGGCGGTTAGCACTATAATGTGATCCAACCAACCTATCAATTCCATAATCATAATGAATGTTTGCAAATTGCCTGGGAGCTTTAGTGCTTATATATCCTGCTCTTTTTGTCCAGTATGTCCGTGTGAGCTTGTGCATTTGCTTTCTTAGATAATAATGAAACTTTTGTGCATATTGGGCATTGTGCTTGGGTGCATATGTGTGATGATAATAGTTTTTTTGCATTGGGAATGACCTATTTTGAGTCCGAGGTCTTTGCCACTGGGGCTGAATCCTTTAGACTTTGGCTTTGATATCTCATTTGATTGTTCTAATCACTTGACTATGGTAGTTTTTACCATTTCCATCGTATGGTTTTCTCTCGTGAAACCTTTGGGGCTTTTGGTAGTTCTTGCTTTTGATTTCACATAATATTTTCTACGTTAGAGTCCGCTAGTTTCGGTTGTCATGTTAGCATACTCTTTGGCTTTTTGTCTTTGCTTTATATCCTGTGCCAACATGGTTGTGATTGTGCTTGTGAGTGGGTGTGGGTACAACATATGGTGCTTTGAATTTTTTTGACTCCTCATTACTTGAGGATCCTTTTTCCATAGCCACTCTTGAGTTTGGGCATGTACAAAGGAATTGAATTATATTCTGTTTAATCTCCACTATCCTTTTGTATCATTATCCATTCATCCAACGATTTAGATGCCTTGTAAATTATGAAAACATATTTTTAAATTTTTTCCTCTTTTTCTGCTTCAAATAAGTCGGCTTTGATCTTAGCAAAAAAAGATTGTATAGATTATTGTTTTACTTGTTATCTTTTAGATTTTAATAAATGGTATAGATAGAAGATTCCATATGTCTTAGAGTAGTATGGTGATAACATGTGTCATATTTGTCCGGTTAAATGTAGATAAATTATTTTTTCTAGTCGGGTTAAACAGGTCGGGTACGACTTACTAAAAACCATTTTTGTTGTTAAACCATCCAAGACTGGTCAAAACCCTCCAATCCGGTCAAACCTGCCAAAAGTGGTTCAAAATCAGATTTACTATTTTTTTATTTTATTTATATTATTTGTAAAAATTAAAATTATAAACTTAATATTTAATATATTTATGTCATAATTCAAATCAATTATTTAGTTTTCATGTTATGCATCAAATCAATTATTTAATATATACGTTATGATACAAATCAATTATTTCTATTTTGACTATTTCAAACTAGAATTCTAATAAATTTAAAATATATTACATTAATATTTTATATAGTATAGTTTAAAATATAATTAATTATATTAAAACCTAAAAATCGGCGGTTGAACCCTGGCCCCACTAATTGAACCATTTACCTGGTGGCTTGGCGGTTTGATGGCCAACACGATATTTAAAACATTGCTAACAATAATATTAAATAGGTCGAGTTCGGGTTAGCATATTCTGAGCTGTGAACCGACCAAGTTGGACCCGCGAATCAGACTTAACCCAAATTGACACTCCTGATCTAAATATGTATTATACATGATATTATTTGTTAAATAAAATATAATTTAATGCAATTTATAAGTAATAGTCCACTAGTACAAAATATGATTTATTTTACTTGAAAAATAAAATTATTTAAAAAAGAAAGAAAAGAAATAACATAAAAATATATATTTTAGACTTAAACTCTCTTCATCGTGATTGTTGTATATACAAAACGCCCAATTTCACAACAAAACAAAGCTCTATCTAACAATTTGGAATTCTCAAGAAATTCCCCAAATCCAGTTCGACAATCAATTCCCAAATTCCGTCCATCTTCCTACTCCATCAATGCAATCGTCTGCAGCGCATTTTTGACATCGGCCAGCAACAAAGTCACCACAATTCATGTCCAAGAACACACCAATTGTCACCCTTCAAACCGTCAACCACCAGCTATTTGTACCGCAAAAGGCACTATTCGTCGCTTCACCAAGCTATGGATTGCAGTTCAGTGCATGACCTCTTGACAACATCCTGCTCAGTGGTGCAGCCGAAAAAGAAATACGAGCGGCAGAAATTAATTGCACTAAGTGCAATACGAGACCAGGTTCTTTGTTTCTTAATTTCTTGTTTTTTTCAGGGAGGGTCTGGAAATAATTACAAATATATTTTGTACTGTAATTTGATGTACCTAGCTCATGATGTTTTTGAGTTTGACTTTGAACATGGATAATAGAGTGGGTATGGGTCACAAGGTTTGATTTTGAGATTTGCTAGAGTCATATCTTTTGTAATTGTATTTTCTTTACAATTTGATATTTAATTTAAAAAGTAGTTTGAGATATGGTTAGTATAATTCTGCAGTATTCTATTTTTGGCTATATTGCATTTTATTTTAAAATAAAAAATTTGACAGCTACGTAAGTAAAGTCTGTAAAAAATAAGTCACAACCAAAAGATTTGTGGCGGACTAAAATTCGTTTAGCGCTTATTTTTTAACTTAATTAAGTTAGGTTCTTATCTAATTAAGGTAGATAAACAAATGGATTATTTGTTATCGTGATTCTCTCCATCAATTTCCTTTTTCTCTCATTCATATATCCCATAGATTAGGTTGAGAATATTTCAAAAATATCTCTTGCGCTCCCTCTCCTTCTCTGTTTCTCATCAAACTGCAGTCGCTAGGCACAATCTTGGTAAATATCTCAGTTCTTCACCTTTTCTTAATTGAAATCACTCATATCCTGTATTTTGACTGGTATTGAAACTTGCTTACGTGTAATATAAGTTGCTTGAATTGGAATATTGTGTTATGCGTATATTAGAGATGTGTGTGTTTTTATGTGAAGGCCTGTGTCAATGAAATTAGGCATGATTTCGAATGTAGAGTGCTTTGGATGCAAAATATTTTGTGTTTCATATTTTATATGTTTTTCAGAGTTTTTAAGTGCAGATGGTATCAACTTTTTGTGCATTTGAAGAAACAGCAAACTGTTAGTATGCTCATGCCCTGAGACTTAAAAAAGGTTCTTATCTATACAAAAAAACAGATTATGTATTGGACACAAAGGGAAGTTCATTATATTTGCCGACTATGCCATAGGTTAGAAAATAGTCTATTCAGGCACCTATTTTAGAAAATAGCATGTGCATTGTCCATCACTGAGATTAACGTTGTTGTTCAATTATAAAGTTTTCAGACTCTTCTCTCATTTTATTCTCTTATTCTTTTGATTAAATATGAATGTGGTTTTTTCGGTTGGTTCAATGGTATTTATTGACATGAATGTGAAATGAGAAAGAGAATTTGCAGTTTCTTCCAAATCTTGGGATTAAATTGGTGTTTTAGTTTGTCATGGGTGAATTGTTACCAGTATGTGTTTTTCCATTTATGCCTATATATAAGTGTTATTTTATTTATTAGATAAATTTTTGGTAGAATTATTTTGCAGAATGTTTCTAACACTTTTTATTAGCAAGCGGCACTCTCTTTTTTTTTAAAAAAAAAAAAAATGGTATTGATTTCTTTACTCCAGATAGTAGGGGATACTGAATAACTTTCCATTCTCTCATGTTATTCATAGCATTAGGCATATGAACTAGAAGTCTAGAAGCAGTTGAGTGATCTCAAGAAAAGTGCACTTCAGAATAAGTAGATTAAATTAATTAATAACTAGAAGCCACCTTGTTTAAAAAGCTTGATGGTTGAATTTTAGCAATAGTTCAGTGTTTTTCAGGAATGTATGGACTTTTAACAGTCAATAATGAATATTTTGTGTGATCAAATTGTTTCATATGTGGGATTTTTTTGAATGATGGGAATTTTGGTAAAACAAAATTCATCTAAAAGAAATTATTCATGTTTTGAGACTTAAGAATCTGTCTAGAATATTTCTAATTTTTCTTATGAATGATCCCTTAAGCTAACTACAAAAGTTGTTAGAAAATAGTCTTTCTATGGACTTTACTAATTGCAAGACTAATCAGGGTTTTTTGTTCTAAATTTCAACCATGATTCTCGTCCTGTTTAAGTTTGCTATTTTGTTGGTATTTTATATGAGCATATTACTGATTAAATTATTTGTTTGCATGTAAAGTTTTAGAAATGGCTCTAGGAAGTCGCATACTAAAACTGAAAAGCACCCCAAACAATTCTCAACAAAGACTCATAAATCACACTACCCAAGATGCTTCATCTAATTCGACACCTCGAAGAAGTGTTAGACGACTTTTGGACAAAACAAATGTGGCATCTGTTGGTGCGATTGAGGCATTAGTAACAACCTGAACGCAAAAATGGTTCCTCTAAAAGAGGTTAAACTACTACAACTAATCACACCAATGAAAGTGAGAATATACCACAAAACCTTAAGGTTCCACCAAGATGCTAATGATATAACAGGTATACGTTATGCGCATTCCTATTTTTTTATTTCTTGCTATATTTTTGTCCACTTTCCAAGGTGTTTATTCAAACGTTGGGTTTGAAATACTTCGACTGTATGCAGAACTTTTAATATTCTCGATGGCTCAGTTTTCTTGATATGAGAATCTGATTTACCACATCGACAAAGAAAATACACAGTTTATGAATTTTTGTGGGGTAATTATTTTTTATAAATATATTTGTTATATGGATATTCTAATCTTATGTGAAATTATGCGTACTGAAGATTAAAAAGGGGGCACTTTAGCGGGTTGCTTGTTAAAATGAACTTTTGGTTTGGAAACAAAGTTGGTTTTGAGGTCAGACGTTTAACTCTAATTGTTGAATGCGACTTTGGAGTAAAGATAGAGGTTAAGAATAATTTTATAAGCATTTTAACTGTTTTATTGCCTTTGTGTGCTCTTTTGGTTGTGAAATGGTTGTTTTATGTGATGAAAATAAAAACTATTTCCAAACCATTAAACCACTCGGCATGACCTAACACTCAGTTCCAAAATCTATGTATATAGCAAATGAAATTGAGACCAAAATTTACATATAAAAAATGAAAAATAAAATACAATTATAGATCAATAGAATGTAGAATCATAAGCCTTGGTAATCTTGGACATTGCCAAAACTGTTTTTCGTTTTTCCTTCTTTATAATTATGATGATGTTTATAAGTTTTTTCATATTTCCATCCCAATTTTTCCCCACATTCACCACACATTCACCACAAAATATATCAGCAAATTATATGAGTACCACTGATCAGTAACCTATCTGCCTTTGGCCCTTCAACGACATTCATAACCAATTAAATTAATGTAAGTAACATGTTTCCATTTAGATTTTGTGAGGATTTAATGGTTGATAAACTATTGTACAATTGGTTTTTTTAAGATTTTTTTTTTTTGTGAATAAATAGACTAATCTATTGTTTTTCCTAAAGTTATATTTTTCTTTTTTAGTATTATCTATGTACACTAATTTAAAATTTAATATGTTTTTGCAGGTGAATCTTTTCATATGTGGGTGGTTATGGATTCAACATGAGATGTTTCTCGTCCAAAGTGGAATTAGAATTAACAACTTTGACATAAGATATTTGAGGTTTTTTGTTTTCTATTTCTCTAAGTACTCTTTTGGTTTGGATATTTATTATTTCTTTTTTTCTTTGACATTGTTCAAGTAATTTATTGTCCATTTAAAATATGGATATCTTATCATTTCTCTTAAATTTATAAATAATCGTATTATGCTTAATTAAACATGATTGAATCTTTTTTATTTTTCATGCTTAATTGTATTTGAAATTGCACTTATAATATTAATGTAGTGATAGAATATTACAAATTAATACCTAAATAATTATATAGTATAAAAATAAAAATGTGTCAATAGAATCGTCTATAATGCTTCTTTTCATGAAAATTTATGTTGTCATATAAAAATCTATCAATTGGTGACAATGAATTATTTTGTAATGTAAATACTCATTTATTACAATAAATTAAGTCGTCACCAAATATATCCATTTTTTGATAGTATAAAATTTGTTTGACAAAGATAAATTTGTTATTGAAAATACACTATAATGATGACTAGTATCGTCACAAATAACTTCAAACTTGTCACTCTTACGACGTCAATCATGATGAATCATGTGTCACAATATATATATATATATATATATTGTGACAATTGATTTCATTTATTACAACAAATTGAGTCGTCACCAAACATATAATATTTTTTACGGTATATAATTTGTCATTGAAAATACACTATAATGATGACTCGTATCATCACAAATAACTTCACAATTTATCACTCAAAATAAATCAATTATGATGAAACGCTTGTCACCGCATAAATTTATTTTGTGACGGTAGATTTTGTCACCACATATTTATTTTTATGACGGACTTTTCATCATCATTTCGGCGCCATTGGCGACAATGATACATTTTGTCATATATGCGATTATTTTCATGACAAAAAAAAATTCATCACGTTTCATATTTTTTGGTGACAATGCATATCTTATCGTTGAATCTTAATTACTTGTGACACATTATTTTGTCATTATAAAAACACATGAAGTGACACCCGATATTTTGTAGCATTAAATCACCTCTTTCATGACGATTTGTATAATATATGATGAAATTATTAATACAATTGCGACACCGAAAGTCGTCATTAGAATTTGATGAATTTGGCAATCCAATCACGTTTGTCACCAAAATCAAATGTTAGGATGACAAAACATGCATTCGCTCATTAAAATTATACCTTTACGTGACAAAACAAAAATATAGATGATAAAAAATTATCGTTAAAGTGACGAGGTAGGCATCACAATAAATGATACAAATCATGACAATAGTCATTAGCGTGACTAAATGTTAATTTTGCAGTGACACATTGAAATAATTGTCATGTATACCTTTTATGACGCTGCTACAGTGACGATCGTTATAACGTTCGGTTTTCATCACCAAATACATTTAGTGACGAAAAACAAGTTTATATGACGTTTTTTCATCATGTTACCTGATATTTCTTGTAGTGTTATCTAATTGATTTTCCACCTCCGATTTGTATAACCGAAACATGCTAAAGGCGTCGTCTTTATTTCTAAACAAATTTACCTTAGAATATCTAAAATAGTCATAATAAAAGTCACATAATAGTTTTTATCACCTCGAGTCATGGTTTGTTTTAAGTCTCCTAAGCTCTGTAGGAATTAGACTATGCAATTTAGATTCTCGTTGTCTTGAAAAACTAGCTTTCTTGGTCAATTTAGCTTCACATCATATTTCGCACTTATTCGAATATAATATGATTTAGGGGAACAAAAGAGTGGCGCTAGCCACATAGAGACAATCGAGCGGCCATAGCCACCCTATGCTAAATAGGTAGTCAGAAATATAAACATCTAAAAAATAAGGGGTAGGATATTTTGCTCAAGTTAAAATTAAGGTAGAAAATAAAGATTTTCGTAAGGTTTTTAAATTAGTAGAAAGAAAAATAATTTTATGTTGCAAAACTAAGTCGAGCCACAACTATATCACCCGCAAGCAGGGGGTAAATCAACGAATTTACACTTGAAACGAAAATTTGGCTCACTCTTTTTATGTGCGCGAGCCCACTTTATTTACTTAACGCATTTTTACAAGTCTACTCAAACCTTCCTATTAATAAAGTGAACAAAACTTTAGTGTCCTTACTATGTGGGATATGAAAGTTTTATGAAACACTCGAACTCATATTATAGATAAAACATATGTCACCATAGGAGGAGCTAGTGGTGCATGGATGGAGCCACCAAATGGCAAAGTGTTTCTTTCAACAGCGTGCAAGTAGCGTTGCCATGATAGGGGATGTACATGCATGGAGTAGACCTGGGACGGTGGCACTGGACCCCGTGGAAGTGACTCGAGTAATAGATCATATTTTCTTGTAAGCCATTGATCCATACTTAAAGGTCTTATCGCATTAGTTCCGTTTGAGATATCGATATGAAAATTATGTTTAAGAAATTGTAAACCTAAACGATCTTTGTGATTTGAGGGAACTTTGATGGGTGCATGATTGTTTTTGTGGAAATGGGTCAAAGTGGCCCTTCCATAATTAAAAATAAAAACTAGCCATTTTTTGAAAACACATGTTTTTTAGTCATTTCCTAAGACCATTTTTTTCGATGAAATCTCAAAAAATGTAAACATTTTATCTCTAGCTCATCCTTTATTCATTTCAAGATCGTAGTTAGTTTGGGGTTGGGTATATACTAGATTTGAAAACCATAAACCTCGAAAAATCATAGGAAATTTATTGTGTAGATTTTGATGATACCATGTAAAAATTAAACTAGAAAGTTGGCACCCCATTTTCCTTGTAATTTGTATTGTAATAGATAGAAATGGAAAAGCCGAGTCAAGTCGCCTATGCCTAGAAATACAAGAAGTCAAATGAAGATCAAGTGAAGACTCATTGCAAGACAACCGAGTATGGCAAAGAAGAAAAGTCAAGAACTCGATCAAGATGTATCACCAGAATCACCGTGTGAAGAGTCACAAGTCAAGTCTAGAAGCCAAGTCTCAAGTTGAAGTGACAGGATGAGTCATCCAAAGATTGAAAGCTAACTCAAGTCACTGGGAATAAAAGGCTGTCATAGTCAAGTCAAGACAATCGAACGAGATCCGTTGATGGAAGTCAAGAATGTTACTCGAAATGGTAACATGTTAAAGTTGTCGAGAGATAAAGTGTTAGTTCCAATTGTGTGCAAAAGGAACAAACCAATGGGAAACACTTGCACCAAGTGTCGAAATGTTTGCCAAGAAATTAAATACGAGGAAATGTCAACATCAAGGATCGCAAACAAGACAAGCCAACGAACACAAGTGACTTTTGAAATTAGCCTATCTCTTCAACGGGCAAAATTTTGAAATTTCACTATAAAAGGCCGAGGAAACTCATTGAGAAAAGGTTACCTTGCACACTGAGAAATCAAGAAATATTCAAGAAATTAACTCAAATATTCTCAAATCAAGCAATATTCAAGCAATTAACCCAAATATTCTCAAGTATATTCTAGCTAATCCTCAAGCTTGAAACTCGAAGGAAATCGATCCAACACAAGTCGTGAAGGAAAGACAACTTGATCTGTTGAAGAGAAAACTTTTGAAGAATTAAGGGGTCTATTTTCCAAGGAGGATTGTAGGAAGATTCAAGGTCGAACCAATATCAAGTTATTGGAGGGCTTCGTGATCAAATCTAAGAGCTTGAGAAAGTGAGTCAAGTAGCAATGCAACTACGTTCGTGAAGAAGCTGAGTCGCAAGAGAAGCCAACTGTGTGACCAAGGTTGTCTCTAGACTGTTCACCACTTTGTAAACTGATCTTTACTTAGTGGATTCCTCCAAGAGTTGGAGAAGAGAGGATTAGAAGAATTACCCCATCTTCGAACCTCTATAAAATTAACCGTGTCATTTATTTTTCAGCACATTTATATTTCTGCATACTTACATCATATCTGCTGATAAACTCATATTTGCTATCCAACTGACTAATAACCAAGTGCTAAAATCAAGTGTTGAAACAAGCTTAAAACAATTCAAAGGGTGTTAAGTCTTCCGTTGATAAAACCAACACAGCCAAGTTAAAGTTCAGGTTAAACAACTGAGTTATTCTATCAACAGCTCTATCGAGTCTGTTGAGTGGCTAACTTAGCTGAATAACCAACTTAGTTGTTTCTCAAAGACACAACTGTTTGAGTTAACTCTGTAATAATCTTAAAAGGACTAAAATCGAAAAGTTGGTAAGGTTAACTCAACCCCCCTTCTAAAACTTACTCACACCCCTTGGGACCTACAAGTGGCATCAGAGCGGTTGGTTCATTGAGCCTTCCGCACTAGTTACTGAACTAGATCTTTATCTTTTCAAAAAGGTTTTAAACACTTGCATTTTCAAAATCTTTCATTTTTAGCAAAGTTATTATCATGGAAGCAAATTTGACACGCATTTCTATGTTCACTGTTGAAGAATTTGATGATTGGAAAATTCGTATGCAGGCTCATCTATCTGCTCTACACGATGGAATATGGCTTGTGATAGAGGATGGGCCACTGCAAATACTAAAAGTGAACACGGCTGTAAGAAGAGCAGCTGCAGCTGAAGGAGAAGAAGCTGCTGCTGAAGAAAGACCAACCATGGTTGAAAAACCAAGGACTGAGTGGACAAATGATGATAGGAAGAGATACAAATTGGACAATGTGGCCAAGTACATAATTTACAAGACTTTGACCAACGCAATGTTCAATAAAGTCTAATCCTACAAAACAAAGAAAAGAAATCTGGAATAAGCTAACTTTAATTTGTGAAGGATCATAGCAAATTAAAGAAAATAAAATGTCTGCTGTTGTTCAAAAATTTGAAAAATTCAAAATGTTTGCAGGTGAATCCATGGATCAGCTGGATGCAAGATTCACTGAAATTACAAAAGAGCTTTCAGCACTTAGAAGGAATATACACAAAAGGAAATGTGTATGAAGATACTAAGAAGCCTCCCAGTTGAATGGAAAATGAAGGCTATGGCTCTAAGACATTCCATGGACTTCTCAAAAACATCTAACCATGAGTTATTCTCAGACCTCAAAGCCTACGAGTTTGAGCTGAGAAGAAAAGAGCAAGAGGAGACAGCTGTACCCAAGACAGCACCAGACCGGTAGTCAAGGATGGAAAGAGAGCCGAACAAAACTAAAGGAAGCCATAGACCAGGAGGAGATTACCCTAATGGTTAAAAGATTCAACAAGTTCTGCAATAAGAACTATAAAAGAAACAAGGGTGAAACCTCCAGAAGATATTCAGCTCCCTCTAAATCAAGGGAAGATAGGCCACCCAAGAGAGCTGAGCATCAAAGGGTAGAATATCGTAGAACTGATAACCCTAGAACAAAAAGAGCTGATCAAAGAGCTGAGAACTTGTGTTAGAACTACAGACAACCATGACATTTTGCAGTTGATTGTTCCTATCCACCAGTCAACAAATATAGGAATAAAGAAGAAAGAAAAGTCTTCAGAGAAAGAAGACAGGACAAGAAGAAAGCCATGTTTGCTGCTGAGACAACTAAGTCTAAAGAAGCAGCAGACTCAGAGAGTAGTGAAGCTGACTACTCAAGTGATTCTGAAGAAGAAGCCATGATCTGCCTTATGCCTAAAGAACAAGATCAACCAGACCAAGAAGATGAGATACACTCTAACTCCTCTCATTCAGATTCAAGTGATAGTGACTGTGATACACACACTTCATCACCCACTGATCTTTATGATTCATTAGGCAAAATGATGAAAGATTTTGAGCACATTAAATCCTCACACACACTTCTAAGTGAGGAAAACAGCCAACTCAAAAGCCAAAACTCACAGCTAACTAAGGAGCTGAGTACTCTAAGTCACTTAGCTGATGAGAACACAAAGCTGAAGGCTGAAAATGTCAAAATGATAACAGAAATAATTGCTATAGAAAAGAGGGAAAAGACCTCAAAAATGTGATTGCCTCATTTACAAAGGCATACAAATCATTGGATGATCTTATCATGAGTCAAAAAGAATGTGGAGATAAGACAGGCATATGATTCAATTCCTTTGTGCACAAATAAAATCCAAGAGTGATTTTGGAAAAATGATCTTCTAGCAATGAAGCATCTCAAAAAAACCAAAACACCAATTGTTGCACCCACATTCACTCCTAAGGACAATCACAAACAAACCGGCCTTGGATATAAAGGGAAAGGAAAACAACTATTGAATATCTTTGAGAGGACAAATGAGAAGAAATCCAAACAGAGTTCCTCAAAGAACTCAAGCGTAAAAATACTCGTGAAAAGCAAACAGAGCTATCGTAAACCCTAAAAATTTCATCGAGAGAAATACATATGATGGGAATGGTAGAAACTATCCAAACCAAGTTGATTGGTACAATGTAAAATATCAAAAGACCTAAACCTCAAAGAAAGGTCATTCCAAAGGAAAAGAGCTATTATCGGACACATATGCACCCAGGCACTACTCTCGGAAATATCACAACTATCCCAAGAAAATAATTGCTAAAACACACACGCATACATACAAAAGAAACGGTTGTATAAACCTAAAACCCCAAGAAATTTGCTAATGTGCACTATGATTACGGCGACGATAGATGGCAACCTCTTAGAGTCAAGTCCTTTGGCTATAGGTTGGTTTGATCATCTTATAGCACTAACCCCTCAGACCCAGGCAAGTATGAGTACCTAAAACTAATTTCATTGATTGCGGTGTTCAAGGAACAAATGAGTGCCAAGGAACCTGGTACATGGATAGTGGTTGTTCCGCACAAAATGACAGAAACAAGAAAACCTCACAAGATTCAAGGAGATTAGAGGTGCAAAAGTCATATTTCGAGGGAATGAAGCTCCACGGAAATCAAAGGCACAGATCTATCAAGAAAAATGGATTGGAAATCACAGATGTTGCTTATCTTTGAAGGCCTCAACTTCAACTCCGTTAAACATCGCCCAACTCGTGACAAGGGCTACAATGTTGGATTCAATATGGGAGTGTGCCGGATCAAAGATCTTTGAATCAAATGAAATAGTGTTGCAAGGATCAAGACAAAAGAATATGTATGTGGTAGATTGGTCTCTTCGCCACACAAGCACTTGTCATAAAGGGCACAATCAATCAAGTTAGTTGTGGCACAAGAAGTCGAGTCATCTCGAATTTCAAGACAATCAAAAAGCTTGCAATGAGTCATCTTGTGGAAGGATTGCCACTCGAGTACAAGAAAAAAAAAGTGTATGTGATGCATGCCGGATGGGAAAACAAATAAAATCTTCATTTAAGGAAAAGCCAAGTCCTTCTTCAACAAGGATATTACATCTCAAGCTGCATATGGATCTATTTGGTCCATTGAACCAACAAGCATAAGTGGAAAGAAATACACCTTAGTGGTGGTAGATGATTATTCAAGATATACATGGACAATCTTCATGTGCAAAAAGAAGAAACTTTGCGAGTTACCTCGGTGATGAAAAGAGTTCAAAATGAAAAGAGCCAAACCATTATAAAGATAAGGTCGATAGAGGAACCGAGTTTGTCAATGGGATAATTACTCAAGATTGTGTTGAAAAGGGTATTGCTCATGAGTTATCTCGCATCAAGAACTCCACAGAATAGAGTAGAGAAAGAAGGAACATAACTCTCAAGGAAGTCGCAAGGACCATGTTAGTCAAGTGGATTGCTAAGAGATTTTGGGTCAAGCCATTAACACAACATGCTATACTCAAAATAGATGCATGATTAACAGGCAATTAACCAAGACTCCCTATGAGATTTGGACAGGAGAAAGCCAAATGTTGGGTACTTCAGGATATTTGGATGCAAATGCTTCATCCATAACAATGGCAAGGATAATTTGAAGGCTTTTGATGCTAAAGCTGATGAAGGTATCTTTTTGGGATACTCAGCTGAGAGCAAAGCCTATAGAGTGCTAAACAAGAAGACTATGGTCACAGAAGAGTCTATCTATGTGGTTTTTGATGAACCCAATGTGAATGGAGAAGACATTGAAGAGTTAGCTGACAAGATGAATCACCCAACTATGCAAAAGAGTCCTTATGTTGAAGTCAAGTAAGATCAATCAACCAAGATGAAGATGAGATAGTCAATCTCAAATACAACAGAAAGTATACAAATGAATGAATATGAAAGAGTTGTTCAAGACAACTTTCTTTCATGAGGCGGCCGAATCCACTAACTTGCTTCAACCTCGATGTGAGATGGCTCGAGACCATCCACCGAGTTAGTTATTGGAGATGTT
This sequence comes from Rehmannia glutinosa, assembly GCA_016081115.2. NCBI lineage: Eukaryota > Viridiplantae > Streptophyta > Magnoliopsida > Lamiales > Orobanchaceae > Rehmannia > Rehmannia glutinosa. The sequence continues at coordinate 31,302 of JABTTQ020000673.1, read as the reverse complement.
AGAGATGGCATAAGAACCAGGATCTAGAGCACAACATGAAGCAATTTTTACTTGTTTTATTTCCCAAATAGAGCCAAAAGATGTGTCTCAAGCATTAGATGACACACATTGATTCAAGCCATGCAAGAAGAGCTTAATCAATTTGAAAGGAACAAGGTATGGGAATTGGTGCGAGAGACCAACCCATCAAAGTGTTATTGGCACAAAATGGGTTTTCAGAAACAAGATGAATGAGGAAGGATCTGTGGTGAGAAACAAAGCAAGATTGGTAGCCAAAGGGTATTGCCAAGAAGAGGGTATAGATTTTGATGAAACCTTTGCTCCTATTGCAAGATTGGAAGCAATAAGGATGTTTCTTGCCTATCTTTGCACATAAGAACTTCACCGTATCACATGGATGTGAAGAGTGCATTTCTAAATGGATCTAGAGGAAGAAGTCTATGTTGAACAACCTCCGGTTTTGAGCAAAAGACTATTGGAGATAAGGTGTACAAGCTCAAGAAAGCCTTATATGGGTGAAACAGGCACCAAGAGTATGGTATGATACATTGTCTCAATTTCTAATCGACAATGGATTCACCAAAGGAAAAGTGGACGAACACTCTTGAATTCAAGATGGAGAAAGTATCTTGGTTGTTCAAATATATGTTGATGACATCATTTTTGGATCCACAAATAAAGAGTCAGTGTGATAAGTTCTCAAACCTCATCATGCAAGGCAAATTTGAGATGAGCATGATGGGAGAGCCGATTTTCTTCCTAGGACTTCAAGTCAAACAATTGAAGGATGGAACCTTCATAAGTCAAACAAAATACACCGGAGATTTAATGAAGAAATTTGGTATGGAAGAGAAGTCTTCGTGAAAATATCAATGAACACCTCGGTCAAGATGGACATGGATGCGGATGGAAAGGTCAGAGATCAAACCGGATATAGAGCACTTATTGGATCATTGCTCTACTTAATGACCAATAGGTCGGACATCACCTTTGCGGTAGGTGTATGTGCAAGATTTTAATCGCACCAATGGAGCCACATGATTGCAAATGCTAAGAGAATCCTAAGGTATTTGAAGGGATGCCAGGGCGTTGGCTTATGGTATCCAAAGGAAGGTGGATTCAAGCTTATTGGTTACTCGGACTCGGTATCTATGGATGTAGAGTTGACGGAAGTGTACTTCGTACATGTCAAATACTTGGAAATAGATTGGTTTCCTGGTTTAGCAACAAGCGAATTCAATAGCCACATCCACAATCAAGCAGTACATAGTTGCGGGCGCTTGTTGTGCCCAAGTCTTATGGATGAGACAAAGAAGAGACTATGAGATTGAAGAAAAGAGATTCCAATTATGTGTGATAACACTAGTGCTATTGCAATCACTCGTAATCTCGTGTTGCATTCAAGAACAAAGCACATTGATGTCGATATCATTTTATAAGAGTTCATGTTGAAAAGAAAGACAACACTTTGGAATATATCTCAACCGATAAGCGATTTGACATATTCACTAAGCCTCTAGGTGAATCAAGATTTGAAGAGCTTAAGAATGAGCTAGGGTTAATTGACTTGAGTTAACACTCGGAAGACTCAATCAACAGAGATAGTCGATGAGAAAATGAGGAAAGAGCAAGTTTCACGACGCCAAGTGAAACAAATTTATCGGAATGTCGATGATCGAGCTAGCTAGTGACAAATGAGTCACTTAATGAAAGGAGAGAAGCAAAGTTAAGTCTTATTTAATATAAGTTGAGTCATTTATGAACTAAGTGACAAAAATACAGTTTGTTTTAAATGAGCGGAATGTTTTTATGGATGACGTTAGCGTAATAATAACGGGTAAAAAAAAGTCGCACAAGAAACATATGATTGGATTTAAATGCCGACGCATTAAATGAGAGGAATTAAATGCGCTTTTGACGCCTAAATCGGGCCGTTGATCTCGATCAATAATTCAAAATCCAAAGACATGTCCTTTCATAACCCTTATATACGGTTTTCACTCTTCTCTTTCCCTACTAAAACTGCTTCATCTTCAAAGCAAAAGGCAAGCAAGTTCTCTTTTTCTCAAAAACCCTAAGTATTCTCAAGCACGTTCTACGCTTTTAATCGGTAAAACTCTCTCAAAATGGCACCAAAGTTCGACTATGTCAAGCATTCCAAGCAAATCCACTCAGGATCATCGACTTGAAAGAATGGTGAAGCAGGGTTCTCGATGAAAACCTTGTTCAAAATCGCCGAGATTTTAGAAAAGTTAGGTCTTAAGGCTTTTCTAACCATGGAGTATTCCCACACCTACCTTGAGGAGGTAGGATGTTCTATGTCAACATGGAGGTGCGGGGACAAAGGAATCAAGTCTTCTCGTCCACCGCAAGGACATCATAATAAGTGCTAAGGACCTTGCCGAGCACCGCTTGTTGCCGTTGGAAGGCATACCGAGTGTAGGTCCTGGGGTGTAAGTGTAAGGTTTAGAAGGGGGGTTGAATAAACCTTACCAAATTTTCGATTTAGTCCTTTTAAATATTCGAGTTGATACTACACACCGTGTCCTTGGTGGACAAATAATTTAGTCACTCAAGAGAGTTAATCTCTCAACACTCAATCGAGTCGTTGATGGAATAACTCACCGTTGGCTCTAAATTAACTCGATTGTGGTTTTGTTTTCAGGAAGACTTAACACCCTTAAGTTTGATTAAGCAAGAATTTAGTGCTTGGTTTAGTACTTCTAAGTTATCAAGTGGATAGCAAATTTATCAAAGATATAAGCAGTTGAAAGTGCAGAATTAAAATGCTTGAAATGTAAATGACACAAAGTGAAATTTTTATAGAGGTTCAAGATGGGGTAATTCTTCTAGTCCTCTCTTCTCCAACTCCCCGGAGGAATCCACTAGGTAATGATCGGTTTACAAAGTGGTAATGTACCCCGTATACAAGTCTTGATCACACAAATGACTTGATCCTTTGGGACTTAGTGCCGAGACGCCTTGATCACTCACCGGCTTCTCTTACGACTCGCCTTCTTCACAGGGCGTACCGCCTTGCTACTACACTCACTTGCTCAAGCTCTTTGGATTTGATCACGAAGCCCTCCAAAAGCTTAAGACTTGGTTCGACCTTGAACCTTCCTACAATCCTTCGTGGAATGTAGACCCCTTTTCTTCAAAAGTTTCCTCTTCAACTGATTGAAGTTATCTTTCCTTCACAGTGAGTGTTGGATTGATGTGCTTCGAATGTAGGCTTGAGGATTAATCTTGAATGATTTGAGAGTATTTCTCGGTTACAATTTGATTGATTTCTTGAATGTTCGTGGTTCGGGTCACCTTCTCTCGTAGTCATTCCTCGGCCTTTTATAGTGATCTTTCAAAAATTTGCCCATTGAAGAGATAGGCTTATTTTTGAAAGTCACTTGCGTTGGCTTGTCTTGTTGCGATCCTTGGAATTGCCATTTCCTCGTATGAATTGTTCTTTCACCTTTTCGGAGTTCGACACGGTGTAGTGCTTCCCATTGGTTCATTCCTTTTGCACGCTTCGACCGATCACTCCGAGAAAGGTGGTATGGAGATATTACTTGTTTAAGTAAATCTCTTGATTTACGGCAACGGATCTTTTATAGTTATCTCGACTTGACCGCATTTCCTTGCTTTCCCCAGGTGACTTAGAGTCGCCTTCCAATCATCGGATGACTCTTCTGTCACTTCAACTTGAGACTTGGCTTTTCTTGAGTTGACTTGATATCTTCTCTCACCGCATCTCACCGCTTCTTCAAGAGAGTTCCCGTCTTCACTCTTCTTTGCCATACTCACTGTCTCACACAGAGTCTTCCTTCCATCTTGATTGTCTTCTTGCATGTTAGGGCGTAGTGACTTAACTCACGGCTTGGCCACTCTAATTGTTACAATGCATTTTACAACAAGAATTGGGGTGCCAACTTTCTATTCTAAGTTTTACATGGAATTCATCAAAATCTAAATAATAAAATTCCTAACAATTTCCCCTTTTGATGATGCCAAAACTTAAACCATTCAAAAATGCAAACAACAAAGATACATACAGATAGTGTATTGACATAGAATGTATGCGCAGAATCAATTCTTTTATTGATCATATCATTCTTGTTCTTTTACACAATCACATTACAAGGTGTATCGAGCACATATTTGTCTACACAGAAAACAAAGAATTTATAGCTTTATTACGTAAGACTTACATTGTATGTATTTACATAATAAAATACACGGGGTTGACAAAGAACACTTCATCTCCTTCATTGTCTCTCCTTCTCTCATCTTGTTCAAGATCTTCTTCTCTTCTTCTCTTTTTCTCGTCCGTCACCGCCTTCTTTTTCTTTTCATATGCCTTCCTGGCAGCCTTCATCTCTTCTTATTCTTTCATGTCTCTCCTCCCATAGCTGAGTTTGTCTCTTGTTTTCTTCTTCTAGTCTTTTTACATACTCAAATAAGTTAGTTTTAGCCACTTGCAAATTTGCTACTTGGTCAAGCCCACCAAGAGATCCCTCCTTTCTTTCCCGGATCCACGTATTCAATGTTTTTGGGCGAGAGGCCTGGTCCTCAAGCTTCTTCCTCCACTCATCGCTTCTTCCTCTACCTCTGGGCGTATCTCATCAGACGGTCTTCTTCTTTCCAAATTGAGTGACTAATGAGTGACCAGCAGAGCGATCGCTTGCAGTAGTCTCGCCGCTCGTCGCCTTCTTCACATAACATGAGACCCTTTTCCCAAGATAAGTCCCAAGCTTGAGCCATAGACATATTTGCAAAGTATCCCTCGTATTCGAGCGTTTTAAATTCATCAACCGACGTGGCTCTGTCCCGACATCCGAGATGGCATAAGTGTCTCTCGCTTCATGCCTCCGTGTTCTTTCAAGATGTTCATAATTCGGGCATCCATTCTTCCTTCCACTTCCTTCATCCCTCGCTTCAATTGTTTTTCTCTTATCAACCATGGATATAGCAGTGTGTGGAGTGGCGAGTCACTGAGGAGTTTGCCGCTTATAATGTCACCGTGATGACCTTGTTGGGGGGGGTTTGTGCAATCATCAAGGTCACATCCGTCGACCCTTCCCCTCAACAAGCTTTCCTTTCTTTTGTTTCAAAACTTCCTCACCGATTTTCCTTCTCAACGCTCCTTTTCTTCTCGACTTGATTTTAGCGCTTTAAGGTATTCATCTTCCCCCTTTTGGCATCATCAAAGGATAGAGGAACCCCAGGGAACATCTTTGGCAAGCGTGAAGTCGAGCCTGGCTGATTGTCGAGTTCTTCGCTTCAAGTCTGGCTGCGTTGTAAGCAAAGACGAAATTCGGATCGAGTAGCGTTGGACTCTCAAAATCGCTTCATCTCACCATGAGAAGGCAATTTTCTAGTCATGTGTTCTTCCAAACGCCAGAGATCATTCGTATTTTGCTCACGCAGCTGCCTTTATCTCGGCGAGTGAGCTTCATGCATGTGCTCAATATGTTCTCTCACCTTCGTTTTGCATCAAGATTTTCACTCTCCCATACCAAAGAAATTGTTGAACAATGTCCTCAAGAATCTAACTTGTTCCACACGCATTGTTTGTCTTGTTCCCACCATTCCCTTATTCTCGATCAAGTTATGCCTCTCAAGTCGGGCCGTAAGGTTGGCATCTCTCGTTGTCCAACCGCATGTCCAAAGAGGCCTCGATGCCTCCCATCCGTTCAACCTCGGCAAATAGTGCCTTGAACACTTCTCGAACTTCACTGATTCTTGATTCTTCCGCTGTGATGGCCATACATCATCAAAGTCATAAGCAAAACTGAACAATGGTACTGATGAGAAAACGGAGCTGGTCCGTGATAGCGTGCGCGTTTCATTCTCGACTCTTCATGGAGGTCGGGTACCTCCGGGAAAAAGGAAAAGATTCTATAAAGATTCATCACCGCCCACCGGGATTTGTTCGATGATGAGCGGTAAGTTCTTTTAGGAATCGACCTGCTGCTGCAGCTTGATGAGCTGCGCAGGGTCTCTTGTTCACTGGGTCTTGTTGTGAAGTGGACCCGCTTGCCGAGCCTCAAATCTCAACAACCGTTGGTCTCAAATGATTTTTCCATTTGAGTAGATCGGTCCTCGGCCTTATCGAGCGTCATCGGACGATGATGAGATTTCCATTGGTGGCTCATCATCAAAGTTAAAGGTTTGACGAGTAGTCTTGGGATCGACTTGCTCGTGCTTGGAACATCCGCCGCAATGGTGAGTCTTTTGGATTTGGCACGGGGGATGACTCACCTTTCTTCATCGCCTTCGATCCCGAAAAGGTTACATCAGATTATCTTGGGAATCATGAAGTGCGCTTATCTCCTTCTCGGATGGGTCGATGATAGCAGGAGGGATGTTCTCTACTTGACCTCTTTTACCCCGGAAGTCTCAACCTCCCGTGGCCTTCGCACCTCCAGCAGCTCTCTCTGCAATGAGGCCTTGTCCTCCCTTTCGACAAAGTCACCGTCTTAGGGTCTTCTATGGTGGCATCCATTGGAGTCTCAACCCCATGGATTGCACTTTCATCGCCTGCAGTGTTAACTCCCGGGTTGTTCCTTCCTCGTGCCTCGATCGCATCGCCAGCGTCATTATTACCTTCAGAGCGCTTGGCACTCACCGAGAGACGATCTCAATCGTCTGAGCTTCGTTGATGGCAACTTGTCAGTTCTTCTTGTGTTTGTAGTTTCTCTCCTTCGCCTCCTTGATTCGTTGTGAGTCATCCGTAGCATCCTCCGACCTTGCCGCAGGTGGAGGAGTTTCCCTCACCGGGCGTCACCGAGTGACTTGGAATGGGGTCACTCGTCTCCAAACTCCCGCTTTTTCGATTGAATGTTCACCGTTGGGGCAGGTGTGGTAACACACCTTCAATAGGGGTTGGCTCGACCGGGTCCACATTATCTCGGTTTCATCGCCAGTCCCTTATCGCCTTCTTCCCGAGTGAGTCGGGAAGTGGTGGCAAAGAACAACAGATGGCGATTTGCTGAACCACTCCCATTGGATCAATTTCAATCGTGTTCGGAGGACTCTCCTGGTCCCTCCATCGCCTTTGCTCGTGAAGGATTCTCGATTCATGCAATGCTTGCTGCATTTGCAACTCTTCAGAGCGGCAAGATTCTCCGGATCCTCATCACACCGTGAGAAAGACATCAAGGAGAGGATGTGTGTGTTACGTGGTGCCGAGATAGGGCGGCGGATGTTGGCCTTCTCACGTGCCTCGGCTTCCTCTTGCTTTTTTTCTCTCCTTTTCCTTGAAAATCACAGGATGTCTATGCAATTGTCTTCATCAAGTCTTTGGGAGCACGATGTTTAGTCCAAGGAAATTTAGCAGCTTCCTCTTCTTCTTCTATAAACTCGAGGCCGTTGGAACTGCTCCTTGACTTACTCAACTTCCATTTCTCCACTCACGCAGACGATTTTGGATGTCCGGGTAAGGTGGAGATAGGATCATTACATCACTATCCGCTCTAGCAGGTTCTTTTTGTTTCAAATTTGTGAACTACAAATGTGTCTTCGGAGTTGCCTCTGCACGACGCCTTCAAGAGATTTTGTCTGTTTCATCAACTACATCCGGAGACTCTACTTCTCCGGCGAGCTCCGTGATCTGCTCTAGCTGAGTGGTGACTCACTGGTTTCTCCAAATGAGCGCTTGATAATTTGTCTTCGTCTCCTAGTTTGTACCGAGGGATTTCTCGGTTCGAGAGACGGTGTCCTCTCGAGTCTTGGGCGGGGGCCGTGCTGTCTTGGTGTCTTTTTGTGAGGAGCAGGCCGTCGTGGCTTCTCGGCTTCTCCTCTTTTTGACGATCGGAGAAGGTATTTGTGAGTCCTTCTCGACCGGCTGCGCAGGGGCAGGAGACACACGGTAAGCGGTGACTCTCTGCAGGGGCGGGAGCATGTTTGGTTTTCTTTCTCAGCAGGGGCGTGATCTTTTCTTAGCACCGGGCGGCTTTCTTCTTGGTTGGAGAGGAAACAACAAGATCTTCTTGGTCACCGATTCCCCACTCGGTGTCGCCTCTTGGCGTAGGCTCTCTTCTCAGCGCCTGCAGAGGTTTGCTCAACATCCTCTTGTTAACATGGAATGCCTTCCCATGTCTAAGAGGGACTCCTTTCACCTCCATTAGTCGGCCAATCACTAGGCCATATCCCGAGATCCTCCAAATGTGCCATCTTCCTTGAAGGATTTGTTCCCACGCTCGGTAGAGTCCGCTTGTGAGACAAACTCAGCCTTGATCTTCTCTTCTCGCGATGATTGCAGCCATTACAATCAGCTTTGCTTTTGATAGTTGGTCAAAGCCGCCAAATTTGATGTCAATACATTTGGCAACTATGTCCAACAAATTTGTGATAATCCTCCTTCAAAGCAGATCTCTTGTTTGCTTTGTGTATACTATTTTATCAAAGATAGTCGGGCTTGGCTATTTCTTTCCAAGCATCGGCCAGGTTTTACATCGGCGTCGTTGATCTCTCGATGCTCCTTCCTGGCTGGTAGTGAGCAATGTTCACCAAATCCTTGGTAGTGATAGTCACCGCTTTTCGTGAACAGATGACTTTATTCCTTCATTGTGAATCTCAAGATTCACGTAGAATTGTGCGACCTCCTCCACATAGGTCATCGGATATTCTAACGTTAGAAACGGTTTCAGCCGGTCGTTTCCAATTTTTCAGTGATTTTCTTCACTAGGGTGTCGTCGGACCCTGTTTCACCATTCCGTCGAAATCCACCGTAGAGCCGTGTGGATTTGCTTTCCTAACTTGGTAAAGTCATAAGTTGGTGCCATTTTTCAGGATTATATCAAGGAAAACTCGAGATTGATTTGAAGATTGATAGGGTTTCGAGAAGTTTTTGCCTTTGCTTTTGAGAGAAAGAAATGAACAGTTTGGAAGTATGAGAGAGAAACGGACGAAAATGGTTTAAATATGGTTTATGAAAGGACGTGCGGGTGGTTTTTGAAATGTGATCGAAATCAACGGCTTGGATTTTGCACGCCTATTTAGCATTTAATGTCTTGTATTTAATGCGGCATCATTTATATCCAATCATAAGCTTGGTGTGCGGCTTTATGTCCGTACACATCATCATTATGTCGACGTATTCCTTAAAACATTCCCGCTTAGTCAAAAACGATCGTTTTTGTCACTTTGCTCATAAGTTATTTAGCTTATCCCTTAGCCGATTTAACTCTACTTCTCACAGTTCTCTTAGTGACTCGGCTATCACCGACTTCGGTGTAAAATCTTTTCCGACATACAATGATTCTTCGAAATGATTTGTGTGTTCAGCTCTTTTTCACTTTTTGTGTTCCATTTCTTTTCTTTGAGTTTTCTCAATGTTAACTCAGTTCAATTAACCCCAACTCATGCTTGAGTTCTTCAAATCTTGACTCACATAATGGTTTTGTGAAGATGTCAGCTAGTTGTTTATCAGTTGAGATATATTCCAGGATGATGTCCTTCTTTTCAACATGATCTCTTATGAAGTGATATCTGACATCAATATGCTTTGTTCTTGAATGCAACACAGGATTTTGAGTGATTGCAATTGCACTTGTGTTATCACACATGATTGGAATTTCTTTTTCCTCAACTTCATAGTCTCTCACTTTGTCTCATCCATAGGACTTGGGCACAACACCGCCTGCCCCTATGTATTCTGCTTTCACCGGTGAGAGGTGGCTATTGAATTTTGCTTCTTGCTAAACCAGGAAATTAGCATGTTTCCTAGCATTTGACATGTGCCTGAAGTGCTCTTCATGTCCACTCTGCATCCAAATTGTCGAAATCAATAGCCAATTAGCTTGAATCCTCCTTCCTTTGGATACCATAGGCCTACTTCTTGGCTTCCTTTCAAGTATCTCAATATTCTCTTAGCTTTTGTCATATGGCTCTCTTTTGGAGGAGATTGAAATCTTGCACATACACCTACAAAGAAAGGTGATGTCCGCCTCGCTTTTGTGAGATAGAGCAATGATCCAATAAGTGCTCAGATCTTGTTTGATCTACAGGCTTGCCATTTGCATCCATGTCCATTTTGACCGATGTATTCATTGGTATTTTTACAAAAGACTTCTCCTCCATACCAAACTTCTTCATTGAATCTCCGTGTATTTTGTTTGACTTATGAAGGTTCCATCCTTCACTGTTTCACTTGAAGTCCAAGGAAGAATGTCGCTCTCCCATCATGCTCATTTCAAATTTACTTTGCATGAGGTTTGAAAACTTTTCACACACTCTTTGTTTGTGGATCCAAAAATGATGTCATCCACATATATTTGAACAAGCAAAGATACTCTTTTTGTCTTGAATTCTGAAAAGTGTTCTATCTACTTTTCCTTTTGTGAATCCATTTTCGGTTAGGAATTGTGACAAAGTATCATACCATGCTCTGGGTGCCTGTTTCAATCCATATAGAGCTTTCTTGAGTTTGCATACCTTATCTCCAAGAGTCTTCTTGCTCAAATCCTGGAGGTTGTTCAACATACACTTCTTCTTCCAATAAGCCATTTAGGAATGCACTTTTTACATCCATCCGATATACAAAGAAATCCTTGTGAGTGCATAGGCAAGAAACATCCTTATAGCTTCCAATCTTGCTACAGGGCAAATGTTTCATCAAAATCTATCCCTTCTTCTTGGCAATATCCTTTGGCTACTAATCTTGTTTTGTTTCTTACCACGTAACCTTCCTCGTTCATCTTATTTCTCGAACACCCATTTGGTGCCAATAACATTTTGATGTATGGGTCTTTGCACTAATTCCCATACTTTATTTCTTTCAAACTGATTCAGCTCTTCTTGCATAGCTTGAATCTAATGTGTGTCGTCCAATGCTTGTGACACGTCTTTGGGCTCTATTTGCGAGATGAAGCATGTGAACATAGCTTCTTGTTGAGTTCTCGATATTGTTTTGACACCTTCTCTTATTCTCCAATGACAAGTTCTCGTGGATGGTCTCTCACCATCTTACATCAGTTGGAGTAAGTTAGCCGGATTCATCGACTTGCACCGTGTTGTTCGTGGGTCGCCTCTCTCGTAATCACTTAGCTGCAAATTTTCCAAATTTTTGAGATTCAACTCATCTTCTTCTCAATTGATAATTCCAAATTTCTTTCCTTGAAAGATAGGGGACTGCTTCAGATGGTTGGATGATTCACTTATCACCGACTCTTCAATGTCTTCTCCATTTACATTTGGCTCATCGAATACTACATGAATGGATTCTTCACGTAACCATAGTTCTTTTGTTGAGTATCCTGTAGGCTTTACTTTCAAATGAGTATCCTAAGAAGATACCTTCATCGATTTAGCATCAAAAGCCTTTAGGTTGTCTTTGCCATTGTTGTGGATGAAGCATTTACATCCAAATATTCTAAATATGCAACATTTGGTTTTCTTCCATCCGGATCTCATAGGAGTCTTTGTCGATTGTCTATTTATCATACATCTATTTTGGGTGTAGCAAGTTGTGTTGATTGCTTGACCAAATCATTTTGTAACCCCGCTCACTAACATGGTCCTTCTCAGCTTCTTTGAGGGTTCTGCTTCCTTCTTTCGCAACTCCATTCTCATTGTGGAGTTCTTGTCGTGATAGTTCATGACCAATACCATTTTCAATACAATATTGAGTTATTATTCCATTGACAAATTCGGTTCCTCTCGTCGATCTTATTTTGATAATGGTTTGACTCTTCTCGTTTTGAATCCTCTTCATCAAATTGTGGTAGTTTTTGTAGAGTTTCTTTCTTCTTACACATGAATATTGTCCACGTATATCTTGAGTAGTCATCTACTACCACCAAGGTGTATTTCTTTCCACTTATCTTTGGTTTGGTTCTACTTTGGGCCAAATAGATCCATATGAAGCGGTGCAATATTCTTGTTGAGGATGGGCATGTCTTTTCTTTGAATGACGACTTGATTTGTTTTCCCTTCGACATGCGTCACATATACTCTCCTTCTTGTATACTGAGTCCTGAAGTCCTTCCACAAGATTACTTCCGCAAGCTTGTTAATCGTTTTGAAATTTAGGTGACTCACTTTTTGTGCCACACCCAACTTGATTCACATTTGTGCTTTTGCTAGTAGACAGTGCACTGGGTGTTGCAATTGACCAATCCACTATATACATATTTTTCTCGTCTACATCCTTGCAAAGACAACCTCATTTGATTCAATATCTTCGATTTGGCATACGCCCATGTTGAATCCAACATTGTAGCCCTTGTCACGAGTTGATCGATGCTCGATAAGTTGAAGTTGAGTCCTTCAACATATGCAACATTTGTGATTTCTAATCCATTCCTCTTGATGGATCCAATGCCTCTTATTTCACCAGAGCTTCATTTCCTCCAAATATGACTTTTGCTCCTTTAACTTCCTTGAACTTTGACAGGTTTTCTTATTTCTGTCATATGTCCGGAAACGACCACTATCCATGTACCAGGTTCCTTGGCACTCACTGCTCCTTGAACCCGCAATCAAGGAAATTAAGTTTTAGGTACCCATACTTGTCTAGGTCCCGAGGGGTTAGAATTGTAAGATGATCCAACCAACCTATAGCCAAATGATTTGACTCTAAGGGGTTGCCATCTATCGCGCCATAATCATAATTAATCCTGGCAATTGTTTGGGGATTCTAGGTTCATACAAATTGTCTCTTTTGTTTGTATGCCTGCATATGTGTTTTAGCAATTGCCTTCCTTGGGTAATTGTGGTGTCTTTGAGTGTAGTGGCTAGGTGCATATGTGTCTTTGATGAAAGCTCTTATGCTTTTGGAATGGCCTTTGCTTTGAGTTCTGGCCTTTGCCATTTGGGCTTATATTCCATAAGTCTATCTTTGATAGTTCCCATTATTCCAATCAGCTTGGCTTGGATATTTTCTACCATTCCCATCATATGTATTTCTTTTATGGGTTTTCTGGGTTTTTGGTAGCTCGCTTCCTTTTTGCAGTAGTATTTTCTTTTGAGTTTCTTTGAGAAACTCTGTGAATCTCTTCTCACTTTATCCTTTCAAAGACACTCAACTCAATGGCTTTTTCCTTTTCCTTGTTATTGTGCTTTGGAGTGAATGTGTGTGCAACATTTAGAGTTTTGGATTTTTCGGACTCTTCATGGCTTGAAGATCCTTTTTCCAAAATTACTTTTGAGGTTTGACTCATAATAAGATCATCCAATGATTTAGATGCCTTAGTGAATGAGGCAATAACATTCTTGAGGTCATTCTCCTCTTTTCTATAGCAGCAATTTCGCTATTAGTTTAGCATTTTCACCTTTTAAACTTTCATTCTCATCACTATTTGACTTAGAGTACTCGGCTCCTTAGTCGGCTTTGAGTTTTGACTTTTGAGTAGGTTGTTTTCCTCATTCAATAGTGTGTGTTAGGTACCCATACTTGTCTAGGTCCCGAGGGGTTAGAATTGTAAGATGATCCAACCAACCTATAGCCAAATGATTTGACTCTAAGGGGTTGCCATCTATCGATTGCCATAATCATAATTAATCCTGGCAATTGCTTGGGGATTCTAGGTTCATACAGCTGTCTCTTTTGTCTGTATGCCTGCATATGTGTTTTAGCAATTGCCTTCCTTGGGTAATTGTGGTGTCTTTGAGTGTAGTGCCTAGGTGCATATGTGTGCTGATGAAAGCTCTTATGCTTTTGGAATGGCCTTTGCTGAGTTCTAGGCCTTTGCCATTTGGGCTTATATTCCATAAGTCTATCTTTGATAGTTCCCATTATTCCAATCAGCTTGGCTTGGATATTTTCTACCATTCCCATCATATGTATTTCTTTTATGGGTTTTCTGGGGTTTTTGGTAGCTCTGCTTCCTTTTTGCAGAGTATTTTCTGTTTGGAGTTTGCTGAGGAACTCTGCTGAATCTCTTCTCACTTTGCCCTTTCAAAGACACTCAACTCGGCCGTTTTTCCTTTTCCTTGTTATTGTGCTTTGGAGTGAATGTGTGTGCAACATTTAGAGTTTTGGATTTTTCGGACTCTTCATGGCTTGAAGATCCTTTTTCCAAAATTACTTTTGAGGTTTGACTCATAATAAGATCATCCAATGATTTAGATGCCTTAGTGAATGAGGCATAACATTCTTGAGGTCATTCTCCTCTTTTCTATAGCAAAGAATTTCTCGCTATTAGTTTAGCATTTTCACCTTTAAACTTTCATTCTCATCGGCTATTTGACTTAGAGTACTCGGCTCCTTAGTCGGCTTTGAGTTTTTGACTTTTGAGTAGGTTGTTTTCCTCATTCAATAGTGTGTGTGAGGATTTAATGTGTTCAAAATCTTTCATCATTTTGCCTAATGAATCATAAAGATCGAAATGGGTGATGAAGTGTGTGTGTCACGATCACTATCACTAGTGTATGCGAGTTTGATGAGTTAGAGTGTACCTCATCTTCTTGGTCGAGTTGATCTTGTTCCTTGGCCATCAAGCGGTCGAGGGCTTCTTCTTCGTAGTCACTTGAATAGTCGCTTCATCGCTTGCTCTCAATCAATCTGTCTCTCTAGACTTGGGTCATTTTCAAAGATCTCTGCAGCCATCATTGCCTTTTTCTTTTCTTGTCTTCTTTCTCTCGAATACCTTCCTTTCTTCTTCATCCCCGTATTTGTTGACTAAAGGATATGGACAAATAATGGCATAGTGACCTGGTTGTCTACATTCAGCATAGATATTCAACCTTTTGATCGCTCTTTCTATTCTTGGATTGTCGGCCCTTTGATACTCAACTTTTTGATGATCTGTTCTCTTGGTTAGCCTATGTTCCCTTGATTTGGAGGGAGCCGAGTGTCTTCTGGAAGATTCACCCTTTCCTCTCTTGTAGTTCTTATTAAAGAACTTGTTGAATCTTTTAACCATCGGGGCTATTTCTTCCGGGTCAATGACTTCTTTGACCTCGGCTCTCTTCCCATCTTTAACAATTAGAGCAAATTGTTTTGGGTACAACTGTCTCTTCCTCGGTCTTTTCTTCTCACCAAACTCGTAGGCTTTGAGGTCCGAGAATAATTCATGGTTGGATGTCTTTGATAGGTCCATGGAATGTCTCGGTGCCATGACCTTCATTTCCCATTCACCGAAGACTTTTTAGGATCTTCATACACATTTCTTCGTGTATATTCCTTTCCAAGTGCGATAAACTCATTTGTGATTTCGTGAACCGAGCATCCAGCTTGATCCAGGTTTTCTCCTGAGATCATTTTGAAGTTCTCAAATTTCTCGTACAAACCACCGATAATTTGTTTTCTTTGATTTGCTCGAGCCTTCACAAATCAATGTCGGCTTGTCCCATTTCCTTAGCCGTTTTGCATGATTTGACTTTATTGAACATGGCTTTGTCCAAGGTTTTGTAAAGGATGTCCTTGGCTACATTGTCCAGGTTGTATCTTTTTCTGTCATCATTTGTCCACTCGGTTCTTGGTTTTCAACCATGATCGGTCCGGAGCAACATCTTCTTCTCCTTCAAATGCCGACCTTCGTGCAATTGTGTTCACCTTTAAGATTTGCAGAGGCCCATCTTCTATCACTATCCACATCTCATCATGTAATGCTTTGATAGATGAGCACGCATACGTATTTTCCAATCATCCAATTCTTCGATAGTGAACATAGGGATGCGTGTCAAATTTGCTTCCATGATAATAACTTTTAATGATAAAAAGAGTTTTGAAAGTTTAAGAACTAAAGCGAGACTTTGAAAAGTTTGGAGATCTAGTTCGAATGAAAAGTGCGGAGGGTTTAATGAACCAACCGCTCCGATACCACTTGTAGGTCCCAAGGGGTGTAAGTGTAAGGTTTAGAAGGGGGTTGAATAGACCTTACCAAATTTTCGATTTAGTCCTTTTAAATATTCGAGTTGATACTACACACCGTGTCCTTGGTGACAATCAATTTAGTCACTCAAGAGAGTTAATCTCTCAAATGAGACTCAACGAGCCGTTGATGGAATAACTCACCGTTGGCTCTAAATTAACTCGATCGTGGTTTTGTTTTCAGCGGAAGACTTAACACCCTTAAGTTTGATTAAGCAAGAATTTAGTGCTTGGTTTAGTACTTCTAAGTTATCAAGTGAATAGCAAATTTATCGTGAGATATAAGCGATTTGAAAGTGCGGAATTAAAATGTTTGAAATGTAAATGACACAAAGTGAAATTTTTATAGAGGTTCGAAGATGGGGTAATTCTTCTACTCCTCTCTTCTCCAACTCCCGGAGGAATCCACTAGGTAATGATCGGTTTACAAAGTGGTAATACCCCGTATACAAGTCTTGATCACACAAACTGACTTGATCCTTTGGGACTTAGTCCGAGACGCCTTGATCACTCACCGGCTTCTCTTACGACTCGGCTTCTTCACAGGCATTTTGCCTTGCTACTACAAACTCACTTGCTCAAGCTCTTTGGATTTGATCACGAAGCCCTCCAAAATCTTAAGACTTGGTTCGACCTTGAACCTTCCTACAATCCTTCGTGGAATGTAGACCCTTTTCTTCAAAAGTTTCCTCTTCAACCGATTGAAGTTATCTTTCCTTCACAGTGAGTGTTGGATTGATGTGCTTCATAATGTAGGGTTGAGGATTAATCTTGAATGATTTGAGAGTATTTCTGGTTACAATTTGATTGATTTCTTGAATGTTCGTGGTTCAGGTCACCTTCTCTCGTAGTCATTCCTCGCCTTTTATAGTGATCTTTCAAAAATTTGCCCGTTGAAGAGATAGGCTTATTTTTGAAAGTCACTTGCGTCGTTGGCTTGTCTTGTTGCGATCCTTGGAATTGCCATTTCCTCGTATGAATTGTTCTTTCACCTTTTCGAGTTCGACACGGTGTAGTGCTTCCCATTGGTTCATTTCTTTTGCACGCTTCGGGACCGAGCACTCCGAGAAAGGTGGTATGGAGATATTACTTGTTTAAGTAAATCTCTTGATATCTATGCAACGGATCTTTTACGATTATCTCGACTTGACCGCATTTCCTTGCTTTCCCCGGTGACTTAGAGTCGACTTCCAATCATGGATGACTCTTCCCACTTCAACTTGAGACTTGGCTTTTCTTGAGTTGACTTGATGATACTTCACTCACCGCATCTCACCGCTTCTTCAAGAGAGTTCCCGTCTACTCTTCTTTGCCATACTCACTGTCTCACGGCGAGTCTTCCTTCCGATCTTGATTGTCTTCTTGCATGTTAGGGCGTAGCCGACTTAACTCGGCTTGGCCGCTCTAATTGTTACAATGCATTTTACAACAAGAATTGGGGTGCCAACTTTCTATTCTAAGTTTTACATGGCATTCATCAAAATCTAAATAATAAAATTCCTAACACCGAGTGTCTTTGCTAAGGTAGTCTACACACGTTGACAAGAAATTCTTTGAAGGACAACTATCATAAGGCGATGGGTGTCGTCTCCAAATGCATAGATATGAAGTTTGGTAGCTTCAACCAACATCAAAGACTAAGGCGATCATCATGGTTGCGATCATGCGGGCAAAGAAGGTTAACTGGGCCGAGTTCGTCTCTGACCCGACTCGCTGCATGTTTTGAAAAAGACCTTCAAGGAAGATGGTTCCCTCGGATGTTCTCTCGGATATGGCCTTGTGATTGGCCATCTACCGAAGTGAAGGGTATTGCCCAAGAGAGCCCATGCCAAGAGGATCGATACAAGTGAGGGGGAATCTGACCAAGACACAACGCTACCTACCCTCCTCCAAAGAAGAAAGTTGCCCTGCAGGCTCAAAGAAGAAGGCTACCCCTGCAGATAAGAAAAAGGATGCGTCGCCCCTGCGCAAGGAGTCCATCGCCCGTGCAAAGCCGAGTCACTGCCGCCCATGCAAACCAAGATTCCTCGCCCTACAACAGATTGTGAAGGAACCATTAATTTCTTCCACGATCGAAGAAGAAGAGAATCAAGCCTAAGAAGCGGCTCCTTCTAAGAAAGGTACTCGGGCCGCAGATGAGTCCATCAATCGAAACAGAAGTCCCTGCGGTTCGTCCAAGAAAAAGGAAGTTGGTCAAGAGATCCGACCTTGAGAAGACAAATTGAGTCTCGCCACTCGGCTAGAAAAGGAAGAAGCAATCGTTGGAAATCGGGAAGAGTAGTCTCTGAAGTAATTGATGAATCATCTAAGTCTGGCGATGATGTGCGGTAGATACCATCCGAAGACACAACGTACGTCGGATAGGCCGAGGAAGTAAAAGCGAAGCGGAGACAATTGAAACTACGATTGAAAAAATTGTCTCTCCACCTACTACCGTCTTTGCTTTGAAGGCGATGAGGAGCGAGTCTCCCGCCTTCAATTCCGAAAAAGGAGGACAAGAAGACGAAGATGTTGGCGACGATATAATCATGTACTCTCCATCGTATCCGGACATTTAGAGACGCCTACGAGAGTGGAGGGCATGGAAACTTGATCACTCAAGTGCGCGTTCGCTCACCCGAGTTCATTGATGAAGAAGAGGAATTGTGCGATTTCTCTGAGTTAACACTCTTGTGCTCTGGGGCCTTGATGAAGAAAATTGCATAGATATTTTTCACATCATCGGGAGAAAGAAAAAGAGAAAGTAGGAGGAGGCACAAATACTTGAGAAAGCCAAGATGTGCGAGTTTATTGGTTCTCTCGACCACACTCATACACATCTAGATGTGTACTTTGAAAGTGATGAGGATCCCACTTTGCTGCGCAGAGAAGTCGGACATGTAGCGAGCTCGAGGAATCAAGGCTATGCAAGAGCAGCGAATTGTTTGAAGGACCGGGAGAGTCGTCTCAATCTCTCCCCGGACCGATCCTCCGGGAGTGGCACAACACATTGCCTCGATCGTCGGCTGCGCCCACGTCCCTGTACAATCAAAGGATGGATCCAAGGGCACGCAATGACACGGGATTTTGGGCACGAGTTGAGCCAACCCCGAAGAAGGTGTTTTACCACACTTGTGGTGAGCACTCAAAGGAAAAGGCCGCGAATCGGGGGTAGAGTGACCCCATCGTTAATCACTCGGTTGGTGCGCCCGGTGAGGGAAACTCTCTCCACCACAACGGGGTTGGAAGATGTTGTGGAAGACTCAAACTTGCGAGAAAGGAGGCGAAGTGGAAACGAGAAAAAGAACCGCAACAGTGACATTAATGAAGCTCGGACAACCGAGTATGTCCCGGTGAAGTGTCAATCGCTTTGAAGGCTAATGACATTGTTCTTACAAATGAGGCACATGATGGAGATGCCCTGGGAGTTAAAACTGCGGGCGGTAAAAGACAATCCAAAGGAGTTGAGACTCTATGGATGCCATGGTCGAAGACCCTAAGATAGTTCGCGTTGTCGAAGGTAATGTCGAAGACCCTAAGACGATTGAGATTGTCGAAGGGATCATCAAGGCCTCGCAGCGATTGAGTCTCTTGGAGGTATTGAAGGCCTAAGGGAGGTTGAGACTTCCCTAGGTAAGGTCAAGAGATACGAGAACATTCCTCGGTTCAAAGCGCCCGAAATAGAAAAGAAGATCGCGCACTTCATGACTCCCAGGAGAACTTTGATGTATCATTCTTGGGTTGAGAAGATGAAGGCCGAGTCCACTCCGATTGTAAATCCTACGGACCCGGTGAGTATGTTCTCAAAACTAAGAGCCGGTAAGTGACAAAGCGGCTCGTCAAAAATTTAACTTTGATGATGAACCAAGCCCATAGGTCTCTTCATCATCCGATGACGCTGATGATGCGGCGAGAGGACCAGTACTTTATTTAAAAAAATCAATCGAGACCGACGAAGTTGTTAAGACGATTGAGGCTCGGTCTGTGGGCAAAGCAAACCAAAGCCCTAGTTGAAACCGAGTTATCTGCGCGAGGCTTCCATACTGCGATCATCGCGGCACAAACCTCGCAAACCATCCCATTCGTGCGCGATAATGCCTTTTAGAAGATATTTCCTTTCACACAAATCCTACCGAGTTAGGCGCGAGACCACCACTCACCAACGAAGATTCACTGTAAGAAAGATCCAATCATTCCCAGCGACACCATTGTTCCTAAATTCAACCTTGATGAAGAGTGGCTGCGGTGAAATCAAGTGAGATAGCGAGATTCGTGAAGTCTTCAAGAAAATCGTGAATAGATTGAGAAGATTGAAAGACATCGAGGCCTCACTCGACTTAAGACTTGACAATAAGGATGCTACCCTCACAAATTTAATGACTTGAGAGGGATAGTAGTACGGATCGCTGAATGGTCTCAACGGAATCGCCATGCGACTTGAACAAGTTCATTATTTCAAAGCATTATATGGCGGAGAATGCTCGTCAGATGGTGACAACGCGATATCAAGCAAAGGATGCGGAGACATACATCGAAAGGCTACACGAGTCTCACAAAATCAAAATGGAGTGCTGCAAGAATTCCCGAGAGATAAGAAATTATGCACCTTGAGAACACAATGAATGACAAATTTAGCCTACTCATGGCTGAAATGAAGTTAATGGCGGCGAGTCCAAGGCAACTCGCTCGAAATTTTGAGCGACTTATGCAACAAGCGACTCAAAACAAAATTCGACTCTAAGCGGACTTGACTTCATGCTCCCAGGAATGTTCCCCCGGGTCCCTCTTTCCTTTGATGATGCCAAAAAGGAGGAAGTGGAGTCCCTAAGGAAATTAACGAAGAAAAGTTGAAGGAATCTGCAATGAGAAGAAGGAAAAGCGGTGAGGGGAGTTCGAAAGATCTTACTTTAATGATAGTTGAAACCCCTCGGCGGGGTCAAATTCTTTGCCTCCATCCTCGAGCAAACTCCCATTAACCCTACCCATTGAGCACTTTCTGTTGTGCCAATGTCGGAGAAAAGAAGAATCATTGAAGCACGGATTGAGGAGTTTTCCAAAAAGCGGGATGATGCGTTCAAGAAGTCTTGAAACAATATGGTGGTATTCCAACAGGAAGGATCAAGATGTCGACCACGACAATAGATCTCGAGCTAGATCGGTTGAAGAATTCAAAACGCTTTCGAATTGAAGGCTATTTCAAGGAATGTCACCAGCCCAAGCCTGGATCTGTCTTTGGGAGAAAGGTCTTGCATTGTGTGAAGAAGGCTGAAAAGCAGCGAGACATCCAGCAGATCACTCAACTGGTAAGCGAAGACTCCCGTGCAAGATACACCCCGGAGGAAAAGGAAGAAGTGGTGGTGGAAGAGGTTTCGACCTCGACCACAACCCAAGAATATTAAATATGTAGAACCTGGGAAAAAAGGGAGGATCTCTTTGGGCAGGTATAATGAAGTGGCCATTTTGGAAGTGGCAAGAAAGAACGCAGAGTCAGTAAGAAGACAAGAGAGAAAAGAACCAAAGGCAAACACAAGATAATGGCTCGAGAGGAAGCGTATGGATGATGCTTCTAAAAGAGCTTATGAAAAGAAGCAGAGAGATGCAGAAGAAGAAAGAAAAAGAAAGAGACCTGATGACTTTGATAGAGCTGAAGAAGAAAAAAGAGGCAGCGAAGGCGTTGAAGTGTTGTTGCGAACCCTTTCATGTATATTACTTATGTAAATACATTTTTGTAAGTCGTCTATAATACTTAGTGATTTTCCCTGTAATTTTTCACTTTGTATTTACTCTTGTATCTTAGCATAGATATGGGTTTTGATTTGATAAAGAATGCTATGATACCATTTGTAAACAGCTATGTAAAGGACAAGAATGCTATGATCAATAAAACGATCTATTCAAGGATACATTATTTGTTCTTTGCATTATGTCGTATGTATCTTTGTTGTTTACATTTTGTTGAATATTTTTAAGTTTGGGCATCATCAAAAAGGGGAAAATTGTTAGGAAATTTATTGTGTAGATTTTGATGATACCATGTAAAACTTAAACTATAAAGTTGGCACCCCATTTTCCTTGTCATTTGCATTGTAATAGATAGAGGCTGGAAAAGGTGAGTCATGTCGGCTATGCCTAGAAATACAAGAAGTCAATCAAGATCGAAGTGAAGACTCATTTTGCAAGACAAATGAGTATAGCAAAGAAGGAAAGTCAAGAACTCGATCAAGGTGTATCGGTTGTGAATCACCGTGTGAAGAGTCGATCAAGTCAACTCTAGAAGCCAGTCTCAAGTTGAAGTGACGGATGAGTCGTCCAAAGATTGAAGCTAACTCAAGTCACCTGGGAATAAAAAAGATCGCATTCAAGTCAAGACAAGCTGAACGAGATCCGTTGATGGAAGTCAAGAATGTTACTCGAGAATGGTAACATGTTAAAGTTGTCGAGATAAAGTGTTAGTTCGATTGTGTGCAAAAGGAACAAACCAATGGGAAGCATCTGCACCAAAGTGTCGAAAAGCGCAATGCAATCTTTGCAAGATATTAAAAACGAGGAAATGTCAACATCAAGGACTACAACAAGACAAGCCAACGAACACAAGTGACTTTTGGAATTAACCTATTTCTCGCATACTTACATCATATCTCTTGATAAACTCATATTTGATAACCAACTTACTAATAACCAAGTGCTAAAATCAAGTATTGAAACAAGCTTAAAACAATTCAAAGGGTGTTAAGTCTTCCGATAAAACTGTATGTCCAAGCGCTACGATAATCTAGAGGGGGTGAATAGATTATCTCCATCTTTTGATTTCGCCCTCTTTTTGAAACAATTACGCCAAGACAATAATAAAGGTGCGGGAAGTAAACAACACGCGTCGATTTAAAGAGGTTCAACCCACCTGGGCCTAATCCTCTACCACCCCAGTATATCCAGGATGGATTTCAAAAAGAAAAAGAATTTTATTAATTACCACAATTAATACAAATTCAACTTACAACACCTTGAAGAGCACCACACTCTTCTTCAACACCACCTTTGGAGATTACCACAATCTCCTTTGAAGATTACCACAATCTTCCTTCAACGGCACCTTGTGAAGATTACCACAATCTTCAACCTTGAAGAATACCAAATTCTTCAACACCTCAATAAGAAGATCACCACAATCTTCTTGCACCTATCACCTAGATCATCCAAGTGTGTTCTTACCACAAGAACACTCACAAGGATATCTTGTGTTTGAATGATAACCAAAAAATCAAGATTACAACTCAATAATGAATATTACAATTTGAGTGCAAAGTGTAATCAAGAAATAAAGCCTAGACCTCAAGATGTGAAAGTGAAATACTTAGGCTATAAATACAACAAGAGTGTTGAATATGAAAGCTTGGAAATTTGCGATTTCTTCTTGTGAATTTGCTTGTGTTGTTATATTTTGTGTCTTCAATTCATCCTCTATTTATAGAGAAGTCTTCACCAACATAGGCTCCCAACATAGGCTCCTCTATATTCACTTTTGTCTACAAAAAGAGGATCACAAGATGTAGAAATATTGTACAAAATAGAAAAGCAAATCTTCTTTGTCAATATGTTCAACGGTACAAATTTTGCTGACACAAAATAGCATAGGGCGGCGGTTGCCCTGTTGAAGATTTCGACCATTTGAAAAAAATAGTGCGATCCGGTAGGGGTTGCGGGGAGGTGCGGCCGGTCGGAGGGGTTCGACCGGTCGCCCAGGGTGCGACCGGTCGGCCCTCCCCGGACCGGTCCCCTGCTTCATTTTTCAAGTCCGTAAGTTACTGTTTCGTGTTTTCTTATCTCACAGTGCAATTCGACCATTTGGGCGACGGCCGACCTCCCATTTGAAATGTTGTCCGATTTTTTTCAAAAATAAACTTCAAGAAATACTCCAAAAATTAGTAAAAACATTTTAAATCATTTGGGAGTATTTAGACAACATTTATAAATATAGTTTTGGTGTAAAAACCAATTTAAACAAAACCATCAAAAGTGTTGTCCAATTTTTATCAAATTAAAAACTCTAAGAAATACTCCAAAAATTAGTAAAAATATTTTAAATCATTTAGGAGTATTTGGACAACATACAAAAACATTATTTTGGTATAAAATCTTATTAAAACAAAATCATCAAAATCTTGATAAAAACATTTATCTAACAAACTCCCCTTTTTGATGATTACAAACCAAAACAATTTTAGAAGGTCGATTTTAAAACAAAACAAATTTTCCGGTCTTAAAACAACAATCAATTACAAACAAGATACATCATAAGTACAAGCACACAAGGATAGGAGCAAAGATTTTTCAAAATCATTTTTGCACAAGCTCCCCCTATCAACATGCATATAAAGAACAAGTATACAAGCAACAACTAAAAGCTAAAAGCTTAGCTTTCACAACTTAAGCTTGAATTCCATGAGCTTATAAGCTCCCCTGTCACAAAACATCATTAGTCAAGCATAAAAGTTCACAATACATCAAATGGACTAAGCATTGTTCACAACTTATGGCTTTCAAGAGCCCTAGCTTATAGCTTTTCTTGCAAGCTTATTTTCGCTTCTTTGAGCGTATGAGCATTTTTCCTGTTTCTCCCCCTTTGGAATCATCAAAAAGAATGTTAGCACGATAAAAACATCATATATTCATATCAAAGTCGCAAATTTATCGATTTATCGAGCTTATTGAAAATTGAAGCTTAAATTCCAAGTAAAAGGGAAAAGTCGATCAATTGATTTGCAAAAGCTCATTTGATTGATAAAACATGATATCTATAAACTTATAAGACTTTTCAAATCGAGAGAATCATGTAGGTGATGAATTTTTCATTGAAACATTTTGTCGAACACATGCGTCGAATAAAACTAGAAGTATATAACGCCTTTGAAATTCATTTAAGCCAAAAAATTTCATCACCAATTGCAATACAACAATATTCATCTATCAACAATAATCATGCACACCACAATTATACAAGAATTCCATCAAAAACAACACATAAGCATTTTCTCAAGGGTTCAACCCAATTGAGATTAGAGGAGGAATTAAAGTTACCAATCAATCGGAGAAGTCGAGTAATACGGATGATATTCTCGTACTATAAACCCAAAAATATAGAATATACAAGAAAGAAATCATTTTGGGTGAATTGTGTGTGAATTTTGCAAAGGGGTTCGATTTTGGAAGAAAATAACCAAAATAACGAAATGAAGGACATAAGCAATTTTATTCTTTGAAAATGATCTGAGCGACGGGTTGGAGGGTCAAGGCCGGTCGGAGGCTAGGGCGACCGATCGGCCTCAGCTCCTTGACCATTACTTCTTCTTTCATTTTTGCAAATTCCAAAGTTTGATCCAAAAATCCGATTTACCGCCCTAAGTTTTAAAAACGTGCAAAATGCAAACTCGTAGACCTCATTCAATATACATTATGTCATAATCAAGCTCAAAATGAGGTAAAATACTCGGCGGTTAATGATTAAAAAGTCCGCGAGTTATCCTTGAGACATTTAAACACATCTCAAGTTTTTGTTAAAAACTCAATCCCTTTTTAAAAGAATATCGAATCTCAATATTTTTAGTTCGATTGTGATGAACTATATTTGAATAATTTTCACCGGACTTGTTATCCCAAAAAAATAAGAACGTTTTAAAGCTTTTGGATACACAAGTCATACGAAGAAGTGCCTTTCAAATATTTGAAAATTTCTTTCAACGGCACTTTAATGAGATTCGTTGGGATAGTTTTGAGGTCGAGCAAATAGACATAAGTCATATAGAATGTCGAGTCTATTGGAATAATACAAGAAAACATACCTCGAATTTGTTTGTCAACCGTCATGCCTTTCTCAACCTTTGTCAATCTCTTCATTGGTAGCCATAGACGTTGAGATGATTCTTCCTTCTTCAATGCCTAACTCCTTCAAGAGTTCTTTTGAAATGTAACCATCTACTTGGCATTGAATGATTTGAAGTCCAAGTAAGAAATTGAGCTCCCCCATTATGCTCATCTCAAGCTCACCTAGTATCAACTTGCCTTAGTTCGACCAATGTTGCCTTGGTCATCGAGTTTGTTCCGGAATACCCTTTTTGTCTTCTTCATTACTATCATCATAGGGCATCCAATTGATCTAAATTGTTCATAATAGAACATTTACTTCATTTCTCATCTACACAACTTGACAAACTCATTAACGGCATCACTTATATAAGCAAGAGAAAAAAATAGCCCAAGTGTAAAAACATGCCTCAATCATCAATCACAAAATATTTTGCATAAGAGCATAGTAGAAATAGACACTATATATATAGACCATGAAGCAAGAAACACATACTATGCATTTAGGAAAAATCATCAAGAGTTCAATAAAAACATGCAAGTTCAAATATGCTTATAGAAAGCTATATAAGGCCTCTTTTGAAATTTGAAAATCCGAGAGCATATAGTTGAGACCTCATTTATAAGAAGCATATGATCAAGAGCTAAAGCAAACAAGAATAATGACATTTATATGAGCAATAAAATGTATAACTAAGAGAGGATAAAAATCAAATGTCTTATCAAAATAAAGTATAATCCCTTACTAATCTCGGATAAAACAAGCTAAGTCAAATAATGCCTTTCAAAAATCAAAACATCCTCTTAATGGCACTTATGTGAAATACTATGAAATATCTTGAAACTCAAGCACATAGGCATATGGCAAACATAATATCGAGTCTATAAGATGAATACCGATGAGAATCGTGCCTCGATAGTTTATGGTCCTCTTAACACATTATGACATAAATAGCCATTGGTGAGGATACATGAATCCTACACAATTCTTAAAACAAGACTAGCACAAAACATAGTAATGGAGGTGTAGGCTAAAGCAATAAGGTATATCACAAGTATGCTTATGCTATATAAATCCATAAGAGATAAGAAATCAAATTTTTAGTCATAGTAAATGCATAAAAGTTTATATAAGCATCATACAAGGTCTCCTTTTCAAAATATTTTAAAAACACAAATATATATTGAAGACCTTAATTTCAAAAAAATATTTGAAAACTCATTTGCAATTAAGACACAAATAAAAACATGCATAATAACAAAATAATATGCATATTTAAATGGAGAGATACGGTTTACCAATTTCGCCATTTCCACGGGTTATGTCTCTCCTTTGTAGATAGTATCTTCCTCTTGAGAAATCATTTTGTTGATGATGTCTTCTCCAATTGCCCATTTCTCGAGTTTTGTCCTTCCCATTTTTGATGGTGTCTTCCTCTTTGAGAATCATCTTGTTGATGATGACTTTGCCATTTCCAAGGATTATGTACTTCCCATTTTTGATTATATCCTCTTCTTGGAAATTTATCGTGATGGTGTATTCTCCTTTGATCAAATGACACGGGCATTTGATATCTTCTTGGCGGTATGAATTTTCCTTGATTATTATTACGTCGGTACCTAATATCACATTATTTTGTGGTACCCTCAAGTGTTTGGGTCCTTTGGGATTAGCTTTGAGACTTTTAGGTCTCCAACAATAATTAGAGCTATTTCTAGCCCGACAAGTATTTACCGTATGACCCTTTTTACCGCAATAAAAGCAAGTAATAATTTTTGGAGCATAATGACCAACATACATAGGAACTTGATTTCTTTTCACATAATTAACAACACTATGCTTATGATCAAGTCCTTGTTTCAATTTTTCACAACTATGAACATCAACAATATTGGTCATTTTATCGGTACTCAATTTGGATTTTGATAAATCATTTTTCATGCAATTAATATCCTCAATAAGAGTATTATTTTCTTTTTCAAGGATTCTAACCTTATCAAGTGTAGTGGTGTGATCACATGAAAGTGATTCATAAGAGGAAAATAAATTATCCTTATCAATTTAAAAATATTGAATTCCTTTTTCAAATTTTTGTATTTATCAAGCAAGCTTTGGAATTCATTTTGAAGTTCATCAAAATCATTTTGCAAATCACTATAATCATTTTGTAATTCATTATCATAAGAAGTGGAGGGTTTTGAACTTACCTCATTTTCTTCTTGAAGCCCATAAGACATCGTTCGTTTTCATCGACGTCGAAAGTTGTAGGAAGCTCATCCCATGTTGGGTTTGTATCCATTTGAGAAGTAGATGCTTTTGAGTGGCTCCTTTCATTTGCATATACTTCTTATAATTTTCTCCATACTTCATGAGCCGATTTAATTCCTACAATATGATCATATTCCAAAATGGTAAGTGAACAATAAATAACATTAAGAGCTTTACCATTTAAAGAGATGATTTTCTTCTCTTCATCATTGAGCTCTTTGAGGCCTTTGGAGGTGTGTGGTGTGTCTATCATTGGAATGGATTCTTCATTTACGACCGTGTTCCAAATATCGAACCCGCAACCTTGTAGATAGCATTCCATTCTTTCTTTCCAAAATGTAAAATTTTTGGAATCGAATAGTGGTGGCTTGGTGGTGGAGCGCCGATAATGTAGACTTCATTCGTAGCCGATGATCGTTCCTCTTTACTCGCGATGTGGAACGAGCTTGCCAAAGAGTTTGGCTCGATACCACTTGTATGTCAAGTGGCTACGATAATCTAGAGGGGTGAATAGATTATCTCCATCTTTGATTTCGCCCTCTTTTTGAAACAATTACGCCAAGACAATAATAAAGGTGCGGAAGTAAACAACACGCGTCGATTTAAAGAGGTTCAACCCACCTAGGGCCTAATCCTCTACCACCCCAGTATATCCGGGATGGATTTCAAAAAGAAAAAGAATTTTATTAATTACCACAATTAATACAAATTCAACTTACAACACCTTGAAGAGCACCACACTCTTCTTCAACACCACCTTTGGAGATTACCACAATCTCCCTTTGAAGATTACCACAATCTTCCTTCAATCACCTTGTGAAGATTACCACAATCTTCAACCTTGAAGAATACCAAATTCTTCAACACCTCAATAAGAAGATCACCACAATCTTCTTGCACCTATCACCTAGATCATCCAAGTGTGTTCTTACCACAAGAACACTCACAAGGATATCTTGTGTTTGAATGATAACCAAAAAATCAAGATTACAACTCAATAATGAATATTACAATTTGAGTGCAAAGTGTAATCAAGAAATAAAGCCTATACCTCAAGATGTGAAAGTGAAATACTTAGGCTATAAATACAAGAGTGTTGAATATGAAAGCTTGGAAATTTGCAGATTTCTTCTTGTGAATTTGCTTGTGTTGTTATATTTTGTGTCTTCAATTCATCCTCTATTTATAGAGAAGTCTTCACCAACATAGGCTCCCAACATAGGTTCCTCTATCTTCACTTTTGTCTACAAAAAGAGGATCACAAGATGTAGAAATATTGTACAAAATAGAAAAGCAAATCTTGTTGTCAATATGTTCAATCGGTACAAATTTTGCTTTGACACAAAATAGCATAGAGCGCGGCCAGGTTGCCTGTTGAAGATTTCGACCGTTTGAAAAAATAGTGCGATCCAGGTAGGGGTTGCGGGGGTGCGACCGGTCGGAGGGGTTCGACCGGTCGCCCGAGGGTGCGACCGGGCCGGCCCCCCTGGACCGGTCCCCCCGCTTCATTTTTCAAGTCCGTAAGTTCTGTTTTGTGTTTTCTTATCTACAGTGCAGTCGACCATTTGGGCAACCTATGTCGACCTCCCCTTTGAAATGTTGTCCGATTTTTTGAAAAATAAACTTCAAGAAATACTCCAAAAAATTTGTAAAAACATTTTAAATCATTTGGGAGTATTTAGACAACATTTATAAATATAGTTTTGGTGTAAAAACCAATTTAAACAAAACCATCAAAAGTGTTGTCCAATTTTTATCAAATTAAAAATTCTAAGAAATACTCCAAAAATTAGTAAAAACATTTTAAATCATTTAGGAGTATTTGGACAACATATAAAAACATTGTTTTGGTATAAAATCTTATTAAAACAAAATCATCAAAATCTTGATAAAAACATTTATCTAACAAAACCAACACGACCAAGTTAAAGTTCGGGTTAAACAACCGAAGTTATTCTATCAACGACTCTATCGAGTCATTGAGTGGCTAACTTAGATAAATAACCAACTTAGTTGTCCCTCAAGGACACAAAACTATTTGAGTTAACTCGTAATAATCTTAAAAGGACTAAAATCGAAAAGTTGGTAAGGTTTATTCACCCCCCTTATAAACCTTACTCACACCCCTTGGGACCTACAAAAACCAAATCGAAATCACTCGAAAAATAGTCCATTTATGTGTAACTCGACATATAACTCGATGTCGAGTCACGATAACTCAACATCGAGTTATATGTGACTCAACATCGACTTATATGTCCTTCTCAAGTTACAAGTAACTCAATGTCGAGTCACATAACAACCCCTTTTTATGTTCTTATATGTGATAATATGTTGGTGTTGGTTTCGGATGGAGGATGATGAAGTCATAATTGTCCATAGTGATTTTTGGGATGGTAGTTTCTATAGAAATGATGAAAAAGTACTTGTTTTTATGTTGTTGTGGATAATATCATATAGTGGGTTTGTGGATATTATTCATAACATTGTAAATGGTGATCGGCGATTGTGTGAATACAAATTATATTGTTTAATGCCAACTGGGGATGGCTCTAAGGTTAATTATTTGATTATTTGCGAACAAGACCTTCGACGAGTAGTTGAAATTTTCAAAGATCCTTGAATATTTGTTACCTTGTACACCGGAAATCACAATCCAAATGTTTTTATGAACCGATGGCTACTCAATCTTATTCTTATGGTATCGACACTCAATTCATGCCCTTAAATCTATATAATTCACACTACGACATGAATTATATACATGGTCCACCATAGTATATTCCATTGATATGCAATATGACGTGCACGATAATTGTCCAAGTAAATCTCGGGCCTTGGAGCCTCAAGCAACGCGTATGCAACATGTAGTGCCCGATAATTGTCCAAGTAAGTCTCCTATCTTAGAACATCAATCGAGAATCAATTGTAGTGCTCATGTGGATGGTGACGATGACAATGATGGTGGTGGTGGTGGATTTAATGATGTTTATGGGCGATGATGATTGTTTTGGGTACCATGGTCATTATGATGATGAAGATGACCAAGATGTCATTGGTGATGAACATAACAACAAGATTAACAATTTGTTTCATCGGGGGACAATGATGGTGACACATCCGAGGAAGAAGATGATGACCCAGAGTATCACGTTGATGATGAACTGGTCCGTCGATTGATTTATGATCACTTTAGATGGGAAAAAGATGACTATTTTGTTCCAAATGATTCTGAAGGGAATGATGCGAACAATGAAATCGTAAGAGGTGACAATGATGAAAATGTTCTTCGGAATAGACGATTTACAATCCATAAAGTACCTCTTATTGATGCTAATGAAGTAGATAATGAGAACACTGAACATATGGAGCTCTCAATGGT
>JABTTQ020000672.1:0-50000 GCA_016081115.2 Rehmannia glutinosa | reverse complement strand
TAGGTTGCAATATGCTTGGATGGTTCCTGGAACATTATATTAGTATCCCGACCCTATATATCTATTGCACAAGAACCACCTAATATCAAGCGTGACTTATTCAAAGGTGCAATGCTTGAAAGCAAGGAAGAGTTGGTAACGAGTTGGGCTTCTATCATCTACACCAACGTGTGGAGTATAGAACAATACGGTCTTCGACTTTACATTATAAAGGCGCTTTGCAATCATAAAGGATGCAATTTCTTACTACGTGATAATGTTATCCAAGGAGGAAGTTTGGAAGATGACTAAATTCGAACAACCTCATACATGTGAAGCGAACCTAAGTAGACATGTTCCTCGACAATTGCTTTCGAATATTATTGGAGCCTTGTTTGCGCCAAGACTATTAGAGGATGATCCCTGCTTAGAGATATTATTGATGATTTGTCTACTGAACATGGGATAGACATTGTTGGGAAAATTTATTGTATAGATTTTAATGATGCTATCTAAAACATAGATTAGGAAGTTGGCACCCCATTTTCTGTTGTAAATTCAACTATGTAATAGATATGATCTATGAGCTGAGTCGAAGCAGCCAAGTTCAAGATTGCAGAATTTGAGTGAAGAATCAACTAAGTTGCAGCTGAATGTCAAAGAAGAAGATTCAGTCGAGTATCAAAAAGCTATTTTTGTCAAGATAGACAAAGTCACTCTCAGATGTTTGGAGAAGACTTATAAAGAGGTTCAGCAGTAAAACGACTTAAAGAAAGCTGAAGATGTTTGTTGATAAGTAAAGTCAAATAATTACTCAAAGTGGAAAGAAGACAAACGCAACCTTAAAGTTGTTTTGTTGAAATAGTACAAAAGGTTTGAAACCAATGAGATGTTCACGAACACCTGCCGTGTTTCAGAATACCTACAGCATTAAACCAAGGTTAGGTCAATATCAATTCTTTGCACAACAAGACAAGGCAATGAAGTAGAGTTTGAAAGTATGTATATCTCTTCAACAGACATATTTTTGAACCACTATAAAAGGCTAAGGAGCTTATGTGAGAGAACACTTGCATGAACGAGCAAAACAACACAAGTGAAATCTGAGCAAAGAAAGCAAGCAAAATACTCTCAAGAAATACACTCTAATCCTCAAGCTTTTATTCAAGTCTATCTAACAAACACTCTTAGTGAAGGAAAGAAAAGCTTCAACTTTGTTGAAGAGGAAATTTGTTTAAAGACAAAAGAGGTCCGCACATCCAAGGATTGAAGGAAGTGCGGTGTTCAAGTAATTAGAACCAACTTTGGATTCATTGGAGGGCTTCATGATCAAATCCAAGAATTCAAGGAGTCAAGTAGCGGGACAACTATCTTGTGAAGAGTCGAGTCCCGGAGTAAAGCAAGTTGTGTGATCAAGGCTTGCTTGGATTGTTTATCCTTTTGTAACACGACTATTGCATTAGTGGATTACCTCCGGAGTTGGAGAAGAGTGGAACAGAGGAATTACCATCCTCAAACCACTATAAAATTGCTCCGTGTCTATTTACTTTCAACATTTATTTCTTGCATATTTTATATCTCATCGATTGATATATTTTCTCAAACTCAATGATAATAATTTAACTAAAACAAGCGTTGTAAAACATATTTCAACTAAAGGGTATAAGACTTCAGATTAAAACCAAGTTAGCTAAAAATTTAAAGAGCTCACTTCACTCAAATTAAGTTACTCTATCAACAAATCAGTCAAGTCTGTGAGTGGTTAACTCTCCTATTGAGGTTGAACTAAGTTGTCCCTCAAGGACTTAGCTCGCTATTTGTGAAAACTCGATTTAAGTTTAAAAATCAAAAATCGATTAAGTCTATTCAATCCCCTCCCCCTTTTTAGACTTAACACAACACCCATTGGGACTTACAAGTAGTATCGGAGCGCTTGGTTCAAAGAATCTTATGTCTTGTTCTTGAACTAGATCTCAATCTTTTCAAAGATACAACACTGGATCAAGTTTTTTCAAAACTTTCTTTAAAATGTTATTATCATGGAAGCAAATTTATCTCGCATTCCTATGTTCACTTTGTTGAGGAGTTTGATGATTGGGAGATTCGTATGCGAGCACATCTCTCAAAGATTGCACGATGAAATATATCTCGTCATTGAAGATGCACACATACAAATCATGAAAGTGAATACAGCTGTGAGAGTTGTTGCTGCTGTTGAAAGAGAGACTGTTGTAGCACCTGTTGCACCAAGGCCTGCTATGGTTGAAAAACCATGAAGCGAATGGACCAATGAGGACAGAAAAGATACAACTTGGATAATGTTGCTAAGGACATTCTTTATAAATCTCTTGACAAAGCCATGTTTAATAAAGTGAAATTTTGTAGATCACAGCGTGAGATATGGGAAAAGCTTGCTCTAATCTGCGAAGGCTCAGAGCAAATTAAAGAGAATAAGCTAAATGTTGCTGTACAAAAATTTGAAAATTTTAAAATGCTGGCAGGTGAAACTCTGGATCAACTAGATGCCAAATTATACACAGAAGAAAATGTGTATAAAGATCCTTAGATCGCTCCCAGCTTAGTGGGGAATGAAAGTGATGGCCCTGAGACATTTTATGGACTTGACAAGAACCTCCAACCATGAGCTATTCTAAGATTTAAAAGCTTATGAATTTGAGCTCAGAAGGAAAGAGCAAGAAGAGATAGTTGTACCCAAGACAACTTCTCTATTGGCTGGAGAATCCAAGAAAGTTGAATCCAAGGACATCATTGACCAAGAGGAGATAACCCTAATGGTTAAAAGATTCAACAAGTTCTTTAATAAGAACTACAAAAGAAACAAGGGTGAAACCTCAAAAAGACACTCAACTCCTTTCAAAAGTAAGGAAGACATATCTCCAAAGAGAGGCCGACAACCGGATAGTTGAATACCGAGAAAGATGAGAACCTGTGCGGGAACTGCAGACAGCCAGACACTTTGTTGTTGACTGTTCCTATCCACCAGTTAACAAGTATAGAAATGAGGAAGAAATAAAGGTCTTTAGAGAGAAAAGACAAGAAAGAAAGAAAGCCATGGTGGTTGTTGAACCTGACACAACCAAGTGCAATGAGACAACTAAGTCGGATAAGCGGTGAAAGGAGGCCGATTATTACTCGATACTGAGAAGAAGAGGCTTTTATATGCCTCATGGCAAAAGAACAAGAAGATTAGGTATACTCTAACTCATCTACCTCACATTCTGATGATAGTGACAGTGACACACCCACTTCATCACCCACAGATCTTTATGATTCATTAGGCAAAATGATGAAAGACTTTGAGCACATAAAATCTTCACACACGCTCTTAAATGAGGAAAACGGCCAGCTCAAAAGCCAAAACTCACAGCTGACTGAAGAGTTGAGTACTCTTAGTCACATAGTTGATGAGAACAAAATGCGGAAGGCTGAGATAGCTAAGGTCAAGGCAGACTTAGCTGACAAGGAAAAGAGGGAAAGAGAATTTAAAATGTGATTGCATCACTCAGTAAGTCATCCAAAAAAATGGATGAATTAATGATGATACAAAAGGAAATTGGAAATAAGGCAAGCTTAGGATTTAAGTCATTTGCCAATGCTTAGACTCCTAGAGTGACTTTGGAGAAAGTACCCTCGAGTAATGTGGGAGTCCAAAACCAAAAGCACCATATGTCGTACCCACATACAATCATAAAGCACGTACATATTGGCCTAGGATATAAAGATACGTGCAAGAAGCCACCGAGTATCTTTGAAAGAACAGTTGAAACGAAATTCAAAAGAGTCCATCAAGACTCCAAACAAAAATATTCTATGAAGGCAAAGCAGAACTACCAAAAGCCCCGCAGGTTTCAACAAAGAAAGTCATATGAAGGGAATGGTAGAAACTATCCAAGTCGGCTCATTGGAATAATCAAATGAAGCATCAACCAAGTCCTATAGGATACAAGCCCAAGTGGCAAAGTCCTCGGACTAAATATAAATCATTCCCAAGGCAAATGAACTAATATCGGCACACATATGCACCCAAGCACAATGCCTACAATTCACAAAAGTTTCCATATTATCCAAAGAAAGCAAATGCACTAGCACACTCATAGGCATACAGACAAAAGCAGAAATTGTATGTTCCTAAAACTCTTAAGCAATTTGCTAAGATTCATTATGATTATGGAACGATAGGTGGCAACCTCTTAGAGTCGATATTTTGGCTATAGGTTGGTTGGATCACCTTATAGTGCTAACCCCTCAGACCTGCACAGGTTTGGGTACCTAAAAATTGATTTCCTTTATTGCGGGTTCAGGGAACAGCTGAGTGCCAAAGAACCTGGTACATAGATAGTAGTTGTTCCAGACACATAACTGGGAACAAGAAGAACTTATCAAACTTCAAGTAGTCAATAGGGGCAAAATTCATATTTGGAGGAAGTGAAACTCTAAGGAGATAAGAGGCATTTGATCCATAAAGAAAAATGGATTGGAAATCACAAATGTAGCCTATGTTGAAGGGTATTTTAATCTGTGAGCACCACCAACTCGTGATAAAAGCTACAATGTAGGATTCAACATGGGTGTATGCCAAATCAAGGATGTTGAATCTAATGAAGTTGTGCTATCGGGATTAAGAAAGAAGAACATGCATGTAGTGGATTAGTCTACTTCTACACCACGTACATGCCTATTAGCAAAAGAAAGCGGCCAAATCAAGTTGGTTGTGGCACAAAAAGCTAAGTCACCTGAATTTCAAGATAATCAACAAGCTTGTAAGGAGTCATCTTATGGAAGGATTGCGGACACGATATAAAGAAGGAGGGCATATGTGATGCATGCCAGAAGGAAAAGCAAATCAAGTTTTCATTCAAGGATAAACCAAAACCAAGTCCTTCTTCAACAAGGATCTTGCATTTATTGCATATGGATTTGTTTGGTCCTATTAAACCACAGCTTATGAGGAGAGTTCAAAATGAGAAGAGCCAAACCATTATCAAGATAAGGTCTGACAGAGGAACTGAGTTTGTCAATGGGATTATAACTCAGTATTGCATAGAGAATGAGATTGGTCATAGAGAATGAGATTGGTCATGAGTAGGTATGAGAATACTCCATAGTC
Organism: Rehmannia glutinosa; assembly: GCA_016081115.2. NCBI lineage: Eukaryota > Viridiplantae > Streptophyta > Magnoliopsida > Lamiales > Orobanchaceae > Rehmannia > Rehmannia glutinosa. The sequence continues at coordinate 44,893 of JABTTQ020000672.1, read as the reverse complement.
AAAAAGGCTTTGAGACCAGACTTTTCCAACATCTCCGCTTATTTTTAGAACCAGGATCTCATCATCCTGCTTCACTATTCCATCAAAATCCATCAAGAACCGAGTGGATTTACTTGGAGAGCTTCACATAATCAAACGTTTGAGCCATTTTCGGAGCGTTTACGAGAGAACTTGCTTGAGAGTACTTAGGGTTTCTGAGAGAAAAAAAACTTTGCTTTGCTTGAAGATGAACAGTTCGTGTAAGGTGAGAGAAATGCAAACTTCCATATATAAGGGACGTGAAAGGACACATTTCGGATTTTGAAATTTTTGATCAAAATCAACGGCTCGATTAGAACGTCAAAACCGCATTTAATTCCTCGCATTTAATATAGCGACATTTATATCCAATCATATGGCTTCTTGTGCGGCTTTTATCTTTGTGACCATCATTATTACACCGTCGTCATCCTTAAAAACATTCCCGCTCATTTAAAACGACTGTGTTTTTGTCACTTAGCTCATAAATGATTCAGCTTATATCCAAAGTGACTTAACTCTGCTTCTCTCTTCACATGATGTAACTCAATTTGTCATAACTTGATACAATGACTTCCCGATAAGCTGTTTCACTTGGGTCAAGTGTGAAACTCCGTCTGCTCTTATTTTCTCATCTTCTTTCTCTCTGTTGATTAAGTCTTACGAGTTTCAACTCACTCAATTAACCCTAACTCATTCTTAAGCTCTTCAAATCTTGTTTCACATAGAGGCTTTGTGAATATATCAATTAATCGCTTATCAGTTGAGATGCATTCCAAAGTGATATCTTTCTTTTCAACATGATCCCTTATAAAATGATATATGACATCAATGTGCTTTGTTCTTGAATGCAACACAGGATTTTGAGTGATTGCAATAGCACTAGTGTTATCACACATAATTGAAATCTCTTTTTCCTCAATCTCATAGTCTCTCAGCTGTTGTCTCATCCATAAGACTCGGACACAACAGTGCCGCAGCCTATGTACTGCTGCTTTAGCCGTGGATATTGCTATTGAGTTTTGTTTCTTCTTGAACCAAGAAACCAATCTATTTCAAGCATTTGACATGTACACAAGTACTCTTCCCGTTAACTCTACATCCAAAGATAGTGCGAGTCCGAGTAACCAATTATCTTGAATCCACCTTCCTTTGGATACCATAAGCCAACTTCCGGCATCCCATCTAATACCTTAGGATTCTCTTAGCTGAAGTCATGTGGCTCTCCTTTGGTGCAGATTGAAAATTTTGCACATACACCTCTTTGCAAAGGTGATTTGGCACGCTTGTTGTTAGATAGAGCAATGATCCAATGAGTGCTCTATATCTGGTTTGATCTACAGCTTTGCCATCTGCATACATGTCCATCTTCACTGATGTGTTCATTGGAATTTTCACAGGAGACTTCTCTTCCATACCAAATTTCTTCATCAAATCTCTGGTATATTTTGTTTGACTTATGAAGGTTCCATCCTTCAATTGCTTGACTTGAAGTCCTGGCGGAAAAGTCGGCTCTCCCATCATGTTGATCTCAAATTTTCCTTGCATGAGGTTTGAGAACTTGTCACACAGACTCTTTGTTTGTGGATCCAAAAATGATGTCATCCACATATATTTGAACAAGCGGATATTCTCTCCATCTTGAATTACGAAGAGTGTTCTATCAACTTTGCCTTTGGTGAATCCATTGTCATTTAGAAATTGAGACAATGTATCATACCATGCTCTTGGTGCTTGTTTCAATCCTTATAATGCTTTCTTGAGCTTATATACCTTATCTCGAATAGTTTTCTGCTCAAAATGTTGAGGTTGTTCAACATAGACTTCTTCCTCTAGCATCCATTCGAAAATGCACTCTTCACATTCATTTAATACACAAAGTGAAGTTTTTGTGTGCGGCATAAGCAAAAAACATCATTATTGCTTCCAATCTTTCAATATGAGAAGAGGTTTCATCAAAATATGTACCCTCTTCTTGGCAATACCCTTTGGATACCAATCTTGCTTTGTTTTTTACAACAGATCCTTCTTCATTCATCTTATTCTTGAAAACCCATTTTATGCCAATTAAATTCGATGGGTTGGCCTCACGCACCAATTCCCATACTTTGTTTCTTTCAAACGATTCAGCTCTTCTTGCATGGCTTGAATCCAATGTGTGTCATACAATGCTTGAGACACATCTTTAGACTCTATTTGGGAAATAAAACAAGTGAACATTGCTTCATCTTGTGCTCTAGATCCGGTTCTTATACCATCTCTAACATCTCCAATAACTAACTTTGGTGGATGATCTCTCGGCCATCTCACGTCGAGGTTGGAGTAAGTCTCGGATTCACCTTGCAACTAAGTTGTCTTGAATAGCTATTTCATCTTCATTCAACTCTGCAGACTTTCCATCTGTCTTTGAGATTCACTATCTCATCTTCATCCGGGTTGCTTGCTCTTACTTCGGCTTCAACATAGGGACTCTTTTGTATATGATTCATTTGTCACTAACTCTTCAATGTCTTCTCTATTTACATTAGGTCATAAAAACCACATGGATAGACTTTTACGTGACCATAGTCCTCTTATTAAGCACTCTATAGGCTTTGCTCTCAGCTGAGTATCCCAAAAAGATACATTCATCAGCTGATAACTCATGAGCAATTCCATTTTCAATACAATACTGAGTTATTATCCCATTGACAAACTCAGTTCCTCTGTCAGACCTTAACTTTATAATGGTTTGGCTCTTTTCATTTTGAACCATTTTCACCAGCTGAGGTAACTTCTGCAAAGTTTCCTTCTTTCTACACATGAAGATTGTCCATGTATATCTTGAGTAGTCATCTACCATCACCAATGTGTATTTCTTTCCACTTATGATGGCTGGTTCAACTGGACCAAATAAATTCATATGCAACAGATGTAATGTCCTTGTTGAAGAAGGACTTGGCTTATCCTTGAATGAAGACTTTATTTGTTTTCCCATCTGGCATGCGTCACATACACTTTCTTTCTTGTACACTGAGTCTGGCAATCCTTCTACAAGATGACTCCTTGCAAGCTTGTTGATTGTCTTGAAATTCAGACGATTCAGCTTCTTGTGCCACAGCCAACTTGATTCGGTTGTGCTCTTTGCTAGCAGATAAGTGCTTGGTGTAGCAGTAGACCAATCTACCACATACATATTCTTATGTTTTGATCTTTGCAAAGACTATTTCATTTGATTCAAGCATCTTTGATCCGCACACTCCCATATTGAATCCAACATTGTAGCCTTTATCACGAGTTGGGCGATGCTTAACAAGTTGAAGTTGAGGCCTTCAACATAAGCAACATCTGTGATTTCAATCCATTCTCCTTGATAGATCTTGTGCCTTTGATTTTCCCGAGCTTCATTTCCTCCAAATATGACTTTTGCACCTCTAATCTCCTTGCATCGTGATAGGTTTTTCTTGTTTCCTGTCATATGTCTGGAACAACCACTATCCATGTACCAGGTTCCTTGGCACTCAGCTCTTCCTTGAACCTGCAATCAAGGAAATCAGTTTTTAGGTACCCATACTTGCCTGGGTCCTGAGAAGTTAGTGCTATAAGATGATCCAACCAACATATAGCCAAAGAACTTGACTCTAAGAGGTTGCCATCTATCAGTGCCATAATCATAGTGCACATTTGCAAATTTCTTGGGGATTTTAGGTTCATACAGTTGTCTCTTTTGTCTGTATGCATGTGTGTGTGTTTTAGCAATTGCTTTCTTGGGATAGTTGTGAAAATTTTGAGTGTAGTGCTTGGGTGCATATGTGTGCTGATAATAGCTCTTTTGCCTTTGGAATGACCTTTGCTGAGTTTTAGGTCTTTGCCATCTAGGCTTGTATTCCATAGGTCTTTGCTGATGTTTCACATTTTTCCAATCAGCATAGTTTGAATAGTTTCTACCATTCCCATCATGTATGTTTCTCTGATGAAACTTTAGGGATTTTTGGTAGCTCTGTTTGCTTTTTACAGAGTATTTTCTGTTTGGACTTTGTTGAGGAACTCTACCTGGATTTCTTATCGGCATGCTCAACCGGCCGGTTTTCTTTTTTTTCCTTTGTATCCAAGGCCGGTTTGTTTGTGATTGTGCTTGGGAGTGAATGTGGGTGCAACATTTGGTGTTTGGATTTTGAGATGCTTCATTGCTTGAAGATCCTTTTTCCAAAATCACTCTTGGTGTTTGGCCCATTGTGCACAAAGGAGTTAAACCCTATGTCCTGTTTATCTCCACAACCTTTTTGGCTCATTATAAGATCATCCAATGGTTTGGATGCCTTTGTAAATGAGACAATCACATTTTGAGATCTTTTCCCCTCTTTTCTATAGCAAACATTCTGCTAAGATCTTGGCATTCTCGGCCTTGGCTTAGTGTTCTCATCGGCTATGTGACTCGAGTACTCGGCTCTTTAGTCACCGTGAGTATTGGCTTTTAAGTAAGTTGTTTTCCTCATTTAGAATTGTGTGTGAGGATTTTATATGTTCAAAATCTTTCATCATTTTGCCTAATGAATCATAAAGATGAATGGGTGATGAAGTGTGTGTATCACAATCACTATCACTTGAATACGAACGAGATGGGTTAGAGTGTACCTCATCTTCTTGATCCGGTTGATCTTGTTCTTTGGCCATAAGGCGAGATCATAGCCTCTTCCTCATAGTCACTTGAGTAGTCGGCTTCACTACTCTCCTGAATCTCTTTTTGTTTAGACTTGGCTTTGTCTCGGCGATCTCGGCTGAAACATGGCTTTCTTCTTTTCATGTCTTCTCTCTCAAGACTTTTCTTTCTTCTTCATTCCTATATTTGTTGGTATCGGTGGATAGGAACAATCAACTCCAAAATGTCCTAGTTGTCTGCGGTTCCACACGGAGGTTCTCGGCTCTTTGATCGCTCTTTCTATTCTTGGATTATCAACTCTCCGATATTCAACCCTTTGATGCTCACTCTCTTGGGTGGCCTATCTTCCTTGACTTGGAGGAGCAAAATGTCTCCTGGAGGTTTTACCCTTGTTTTTTTATAGTTCTTATTGAAGAACTTGTTGAATCATTTAACCATTAAGGCAATTTCCTCCTGGTCTATGGCTTCCTTAGGTTCAACTCTCTTTCCATCCTTGGTCATCAGTCTGGTTATCTTGGGTACAACCTTGTCTCCTCTTGCTCTTTTCTTCTCGGCTCAAACTCATAGGCTTTGAGGTCCGAGAATAGCTCATGGTTAGATGTTCTTGAGAGGTCCATTGAGTGTCTCGGGGCCATAGTCTTCATTTCCCATTCAGGTGGGAGGCTCCTAAGATCTTCATACACATTTCTTTTTGTGTATATTCTTTCCCCAGAGCCGAAAGCTCATTTGTGATTTCAAAGTGAATCGGCATCCATCTAATCTATGGTTTCACCTGTAAGCATTTTGAAATTTTCAAATTTTTGAACAAAGAACAAGACAATTTATTTTCTTTAATTTGTTACGATCCTTCACAAATTAAAGTCGATTTATTCATTTCTTTTGCGATTTGCAAGATTTGACTTTATTGAACATTGCTTTGTCCAATGTCTTGTAAGTATGTCCTTGGCCACATTGTCCAAGTTGTATCTCCTCATATCCTCATTAGTCCACTCGATCCTCGATTTTTCAACCATGGATGGTGTTTCCTCAAAGACGCTTCTTCTCCTTCACCGCAGTACTCTTTATTGCGGCCGTGTTCACTTTAAGTATTTGCGTGGCCCATCCTCTATCACATGCCACATTTCATCATGTAAAGCGGATAGATGAGCTTGCATACGAATTTTTCAATCATTAAATTCTTCAACAAAGAACATAGGAATACGTGTCGATTTGCTTCCATGATTATAACTTTTCTTATAATGAAAGATTTTCAAAATGCAAGTGTATAAAACCTTTTTGAAAAGATAGAGATCTAGTTGATAACTGATGCGGAAGGCTCAATGAACCAACCGCTTCTCACGATACCACTTATAGGTCCCAAGGGGGTGTGAGTAAGGTTTAGAAAGGGGAGGTTGAATAAACCTTACAAATTTTCATTTTTAGTCCTTTTAAAATTACAACGAGTTGACTCAAACAAGCTGTGTCCTTGAGGACACTGACTAAGTTGGTTATTCAGCTAAGTTAGCCACTCAACAGACTCAATAGAGTTGTTGATAGAATAACTCGGCTGTTTAACCTAAACTTAACTTGGTTGGTTTGGTTTTATCAGCAGAAGACTTAACACCCTTGATCGATTTAAGATTGTTTTAACACTTGATTTTTATCACTTGGTTATTAATCAGTTGGATATCAAATATGATTCTAACAACATATATGATGTAAGTATGCAAGAAAGTAAATGTGCTGAAAGTAAATGACACAAATATTTTTATAGAGGTTCGAAGATGGGGTAATTCTTCTAATCCTCTCTTCTCTAACTCTGGAGGAATCCACTAAGTAACAGATCGGTTTACAAAGTGGCGAAACGATGAGAGACGACCTTGATCACACAACTCTTGTGACTCGGCTTCTTAATAGGGCGCACCGCCTTACTACTTGACTCACTTCTCAAGTTCTTGGATTTGATCACGTAGCCCTCCAACAAACTTGATCTTGGTTCGACCTTGAACCTTTCTGATCCTCTCTGGAAAGTAGACCCCTTTTGATTCTTCAAAAGTTTTCTCTTCAACAGATTTGAAGTTGTCTTTCCTTCACAACTTGTGTTGGATCGATTTCTTCCAAGTTTCGGGCTTGCTTGAATATTGCGAGTTATTGCTTGAATATTGCTTGCTTGTTCGTGTTGGTCACCTTTTCTCAATAAATTCCTCGGCCTTTTATAGTGCACTTTTGAAATTTTGCCCGTTGAAGAGATAGGCTAATTTCAAAAGTCACTTGTGTTCGTTGGCTTGTCTTGTCTGCTGATCCTTGATGTTGACATTTCCTCGTATTAAATGTCTTGCGGCATTGCAAACTTTACGACACACGGTGCAATGCTTCTCATTGGTTTATTTCTTTTGCACAAATGCTGGACTAACACTTTAAACCGACAGCTTTTACATGTTACTATTTTGAGTAACATTCTTGATTTTTAATCAACGGATCTAAGTCAATTGTCTTCACTAGATCGTTGTCTTTACCCCAAGTAACTTGAGTCGACTTCGGTCTTTGGATGACTCAACCCATCACTTTAACTTTGAGACTTGGCTACTTGAGCTAACTTGATCGACACTTCTTACGATTGTTCCTCGGTGACACTCCTTCATCGAATCCTTGACTTTCTTCTTGGCCATACTCGGTGACACACAGCTTCTTCAATCCAAATCCATGATTGACTTCTTGTATTCCATGGCATAGGCGACTTGACTCAGCTTTTCCAGCTCTATCTATTACAATACAAATTACAAGGAAAATGGGGTGCCAACTTCCTAGTTTAAGTTTTACATGGTATCATCAAAATCTACTTAATAAATTTCCTAACAGTGAGAAACAAAGAAAGGTTGGTAGCCAAAGGGTATTGCCAAGAAGAAGGAATAGATTTTGATGAAACTTTAGCACCTGTTGCAAGATTGGAAGCAATTAGGATGTTTCTTGCTTTGCAGCACACAAGAACTTCACAGTCTGTCAAATGGATGTGAAGAGTCCATTTTTGAATGAACTTTTAGAAGAAGAAGTCTTTGTGAAAACGACCTCCGTGGTTTTGAGCGAGAAAACTATTGGAGATAAAGTCTACAAGCTCAAGAAAGCATTGTATGGTTTGAAGCAAGCACCAAGAGCATGGTATGATACATTGTCTCAGTTTCTTATAGACAATGGATTCCCCAAAGACAAAGTAGACAAAACACTCTTCAAAATTCAAGATGGAGAGAGTATCTTTGCTTGTTCAAATATATGTGGATGACATCATCTTTGGATCCACAAACAAAGAGTCATGTGACAAATTCTCAAACTTTATGCAAGGAAGTTTGAGATGAGCGTGATGGGAGAGTTGACTTTCTTCCTAGGTCTTCAAGTCAAACAAATAAAGGATAGAACCTTCATAATCAAACTAAATATACGAGACTTAATGAAGAAATTTGGTATGGAAGAGAAATCATCGATAAAGATTCCCATGAATACTACGTGAACATGGATATGGATGCGAAGAAAATCGATTGATCAAACAAGATATAGATCACTTATTGGACCATTGCTCTACTTGACTTCAGCCAGACCGGACATCACCTTTGATGTAGGTGTATGTCTAGATTTGATCTGCTCCAAAGGAAAGTCATATGACCGCATCTAAGAGAATCTGAGATATTTGAAGGGAAGCGAAAAGTTGGCTTATGGTATCAAAGGAAGATGGATTCAAGATGATTAGATACTCGAGACTCATACTATGCTTTAGATGTAGAGTTGACAAAAAGAGTACATCCGTACCTATCAAATGATTGGAAACAGATTGGTTTCTTGGTTCAAAAACAAAATTCAATAGCTACATCCACAAATTGTGGCGGAGTACATTCTTTGCGAAAGCTGTTGTGCCCAAGTTCTAAGGATGAGGCAACAATTGAGGGACTATGACATTGAAGAAAGAGAGATTCCAATTATGTGTGATAATACAAGTGCAATTGCAATCACTCGAAATCTAGTATTACATTCAAGAACATAGCACATTGATGTCGGATATCATTTTATAAGATATCGTGTTAAAAAGAAAAGACATCACATTGGAATACATATCAACTAAGATGCAATTAGTTGATACATATTCACAAAGCCTTTATGTGAATCAAGATTTGAAGAACTCAAGAATGAGATTGGATTGATTGAGCTATGTTAGGATGCTCGGAAGACTCATTCACAGAGTTAAAGATAGAAGAATTGCATATCGAAAGAGTTTCACTCATTGACTAAGTGAAACAACTTATGTGGCTAGTTAGCTAAATTGTGTTAGCTAGGCGGCCAAGTATCATGCGGTCGAATTAATGGAAGAGAGATTGAGTCAAGTAATAAATGAAGAAAGCCGGAACATTTATGAGCTAAGTGACAAAACGAGGTCGTTTTCCTTGAGTAGGAATGTTTTTAGCTTGGCGTCGACAACATTAAATGATGTCGATCTGTTGGGAAATTTATTGTTTAGATTTTGATGAATGCCATGTAAAACTTAAACTTGAATGTTGGCACCCTATTTTTCTTGTAATTTGTATTGTAATAGATAGGGGTGAATAAAGTCAGTCAAGTCGGCTTTGCCTGAAATTCAAGAAGTAAATCAAGACTAAAGTGAAGACTCATTGAGGAACAATCGAGTATGGGCAAGAAGAAGAGTCAAGAACTCGATTGATGGTGTATCGGTGAGGAATAGGCAGTATGAAGAGTCGATCAAGTCAACTCAAGGAGCCAAGTCGAAGTTGAAGTGACGGATGAGTCATCCAATGTCCGGAAGCTAACTCAAGTCACCTGGGAATAAAAGACTGCGATCAAGTCAAGACAATGAACGAGATCCGTTGATGGAAGTCAATAATGTTACTCAAAATGGTAACATGTTAAAGTTGTCGAGATAAAGTGTTAGTTCGATTGTGTGCAAAAGGAACAAACCAATGGGAAGCATGCACCAAGTGTCGATACGTTGCAATCTTTGCAAGACATTAAATACGAGGAAATGTCAACATCAAGGATCGCAACAAGACAAGCCAATGAACACAAGTGACTTTTGAAAATCAGGCATATCTCTTCAACGGGCATATTTTTGAAAGTTCACTATAAAAGGTTGAGGAATCACATTGAAAAAAGGTTACCTTGAATACCTCGAACCACGAACGAGCAAGCAATATTCAAAAAGCGTAACTGCAAATATTCTCAAGTTATTCAAGCAAAATCCTCAAGCCTAAACTCGAAGGAAATCGATCCAACACAAAGTTGTGAAGGAAAGACAACTTCAAACTGTTGAAGAGGAAACTTTTGAAGAATCAAAAGGGGTCTACTTTCCAAGGAGGATTGTAGGAAGGTTCAAGGTCGAACCAATCTCAAGTTATTGGAGGGCTTCGTGATCAAATCCAAGAAGCTTGAAAAAATGAGTCAAGTAGCAAGCGGTACCACCTGTGAAGAAGCTGAGTCGGACGAGAGCCAATTTGTGTGACCAAGGCATCTCATGAGAGTCCAAGGAGCAAGTCGATTGCGTGATCAAGACTTGTCTCTAGTCGATAACCACTTTGTAAATTGATCATTACTTAGTGGATTCCTCCGGGAGTTGGAGAAGAGATGAGTAGAAGAATTACCCCATCTTCGAACCTCTATAAAATTTACTTGTGTCATTTACATTTCAAAGATATTTACATTCCTGCACACATTTTATATCTACGATAATTTGCTATCCAACTGATAAATTACTAAGTGCTAAAGTCAAGTGTTAAAACAAAGTTAAATCAAATTCAAGGGTGTTAAGTCTTCCGCTGAAAAACTCATCACATCCAAGTTAAGGTTTAGACTAAACAACTGAGTTATTCTATCAACGACTCTATCGAGTCCATTGGGTGGCTAACTGTCTTTGATTAACTAACTTAGTTGTTCCTCAAGGACTTAGTTGTGTATTAACTCTGTAATATTTTAAAAGGACTAAAATCGAAAAGTTGGTAAGGTTTATTCAACCCCCTCTCTAAACCTTACTTACACCCCTTGGGACCTACAAGTGGTATCAGAGCGGTTGGTTCATTGAGCCTTCCGCGACCGTTATTGAACTAGATGTCCAATCTTTCAAAGAAACTTTTAACACTTGCTCTTTCAAAAGATATTTTTATTCAAAAAGTTATTATCATGGAAGCAAATTTGACACGCATTCCCATGTTCACTATTGAGGAATTTGATGACTTGGAAATTCGTATGCGTGCTCATCTATCCGCTTTACATGATGAAATATGGATAGTGATAGAGGATGGGCCACCGCAAATATTGAAAGTGAACACAACAGACGGAGAAGCATTTCAAGTGAAGGAGAAGGGAAGTTGTTCTTTGAGGCAAGACCAGCCCCATAGTTGAGAAACCAAGGACTGAGTGGACAAACGAGGACGAGAAAAAGATACAACTTGGACAATGTAGCCAAAGACATACTTTACAAGACCTTGGGCAAAGCATTTTTCAACAAAGTCAAATCTTGCCAAACTACAAAACAAATGGGATAAATTAACTTTAATTTGTGAAGGATCCGAGCAAATTAAAGAAAACAAATTGTCTCATTCTTTGTCGAAATTTGAAAATTTTAAAATGCTTGCAGTGAAATCTTGGATCGGCTAGATGCTAGATTCACCGAAATAACAAATAAGCTATCAACACTTGGAAAGAATATACACAAAAAGAAATGTGTATGAAAATTTTGAGAAGCCTCCCGGTGAATGGGAATTGAAGGTCATGGACTGAGACATTCAATGAACCTCACAACAACATCCAATCATGAGCTATTCTCGGACCTCAAAGCTTATGAGTTTGAGCCGAGAAAGAAAAGATCAAGATGAGACAGTTGTACCCAAAACAACCGCACTTATAGTCAAGGATGGAAAGAGAGCTAAGGTCAAGGAAGTCATTGACCAGGAGGAAATTACCCTAATGGTTAAAAGATTCAATAAGTTATTCAACAAGAACTATAAAAGAAACAAGGGTGAATCTTCCAGAGACATTCAAATTTCTTCCATGTCTAGGGAAGATAGGCCACCCAAGAGATCTAAGTACCAAAAGGTTGAATATCGTAGAGCGATAACCCAAGAACGGAAAGAGCGATCAAAGAGTGAGAACTTGTGTTGAACTAGACAACCAGGACACTTTGCTATTGATCGTCCATATCCAGGTCAATAAATACAGAATAAAGAAGAAAGAAGAATCTTGAGAGAAAAAGAAGACAGAAAAGAAAAAAGCTATGTTGGGTCTGCTAAGATCGCCGAGACAACTAAGTCTAAAAAGCGGCGAGACTCGAGAAAGTAGTGAAGGCGACTACTCGAGTGATTACAAGAAAAAGCAATGATCCTGTCTAATGGCTAAAGAACAAGATCAACCGGACCAAGAAGATGAGGTACACTCTAACTCATCTCACTCGGTTCTAGTGATAGTGATTGTGACACACACACTTCATCACCCACTGATCTTTATGATTCATTAGGCAAAATGATGAAAGACTTTGAGCACATTAAATCCTCACGACACTATTAAATGAGAAAAACAATCGACTCAAAACCAAAACTCACAATTTGACTAAGGAGCCGAGTACTCTGAGTCACATAGATGATGAGAACAAAGAGTGAATCCGAGAATGCTAAACTAATAAAGCAGAGATAGTCGCTATAGAAAAGAGGGAAAATGATCTCAAAAATGTGATTGCATCATTTACAAAGGCATCTAAATCATTGGATGACCTTATTATGAGCCAAAAAGAGTGTGGAGATAAGACAGCATAAGATTCAATTCCTTTGTGCACAATCAAGCTCCCAGTGATTTTGGAAAAAGGATCTTCAAGCAATGAAGCATCTCAAAAATCAAAACACCAAATGTTGCACCCACACTCACTCCAAAGCACAATCACAAACAAATTGGCCTTGGATATAAAGGAAAAGGAAAACACCATTGAGTATATTGAGAGGACAACTGAGAAGAAATCCAGCAGAGTTCCTCAAAGAAATTCCAAATAGGAAGTACTGTGAAGAATAAACAGAGCTACCAAAAACACCGTAAGTTTTGTCAAAGAAACACATATGATGGGAATGGTAGAAACTACTCAAGCCAAGTGATTGGAATAATGTGAAATACCAAAGAAAGACCTATGGAATACAAGCCTAAATGGCAAAGACCTAGAACTCAAAGAAGGTCATTCCAAAGGCAAAAAGAGCTATCATCGGCACACATATGCACCCAGGCACTACACTCGAAATATCACAACTACCCAAAGAAGGAAATTGCTAAAACACACACACAGTATACGAGACAAAAGAGATAGTTGTATGAACCTAAAGCCCCCAAGCAATTTGCCAAAGTAAGTTATGATTATGGCACGAGATAGATGGCAACCTCTTAGAGTCATGTCATTTGGCTATAGGTTGGTTGGATCATCTTATAGCACTAACCCACGAGGACCCGGACAAGCATGGGTACCTAAAAACTAATTTCCTTGATTGCGGTTCAAGGAATGTAGTGAGTGCCAAGGAACCTGGTACATAGATAGTGGTTGTTCGGACACATGACAGAAACAAGAAAAATATGTCAAAATTTAAGGAGATTAGAGGCGCAAAAGTCATATTTGGAGGAAATGAAGCTCCAGGGGAAATAAGAAGCACTTTGGATCCATCAAGAAAAATGGATTAGAAATCACGGATGTTGCATATGTTGAAGGCCTCAACTTCAACTCCGTTAAGCATCGACCAACTCGTGACAAGGGCTAAAATGTTGGATTCAATATGGGAGTGTGCCAAATTAAAGATCTTGAATCAAATGAAATAGTGCTACAAGGATCCGCAGAAGAACATGTATGTGGTAGGCGGTAGACTACCACACCAAGCACTGTCTGTTGGCGAAGAAAGCACGGCCGAATCAAGTTGGTTTGGCACAAGAAGTTGAGTCATCTAAATTTCAAGACAATCAACAAGCTTGCAAGGAGTCATCTTGTAGAATGATTGCGGACTTCGATGTACAAGAAGGAAAACCTTTTGTGATGCATGCCGGATGGGAAAGCGGATCAAATCACCATTCAAAGAAAGCCTAGTCCTTCTTCAACAAGAATATTGCATCTTTGCATATGGATTTATTTGGTCTGTTGAACCAACAAAGATAAGTGGAAAGAAGTACACCTTAGTGGTGGTGGATGATTATTCAAGATATACATGGACAATCTTCATGTGCAAAAGGAAAGAAACCTTGCGAAACTACCTCAATCGATGAAAAGAGTTCAAAATGAAAAGAGCCAAATCATTATAAAGATAAGATCGATCTGAGAACCGAGTTTGTCAATGGGATAATAACTCGATCTTGTGTTGAAAATGGTATTGCTCATGAGTTATCTGCAATAAGCACTCCACAAACAGAATGGAGTAGGCTGAAAGAAGGAACACAACTCTCAAGGAAGTTGCAAGGACAATGTTAGTTTGAAGTTGGACTGCCTAAAAGATTTTGGGGTCAAGCCATCAACACCGCATGCTATATCTTTGAAAATAGATGCATGATAAATAGACAATAACAAAGACTCCCTAAAATCGGACAGGAGAAAGCCAAATGTTGGGTACTTTAGAATATTTGGATGTAAATGTTTCATCCACAATAATGGCAAGGACAATCTAAAGGCTTTTGATGCTAAAGCTGATGAAGGTATCTTTTTGGGATACTCAGCTGAAAGTAAAGCCTATAGAGTGCTGAACAAGAGGACTATGGTCACGTAAGAGTCTATTCATGTGGTTTTTGATGAACCTAATGTAAATAGAGAAGATATTGAAGAGTTAGGCGATAAGCTAAATCGCCAACTATGCGAAGAAGCCTTATGTTGAAATCAAGAAAGATTTATCAACCAAGATGAAGATGAGATAGTCAATCTCAAAGACAACCGGAAAATCTGCAATTTGAATGATGATGAAAGAGTCTGCTCAAGACAACATAGTCTGCGAGACAAATTAACCCAACCGATTTGCTTAAACCTCGATGTGAGATGGTGAGAGACCATCCACGAACTAGTCATTGGAGATGTGAGAGATGGTGTGAGAACCGATCCGAGCTCGGCAAGAAGCAATGTTCACTTGTTTTATTTCCCAAATAGAGCCAAAAGATGTGTCCCAAGTATTGGATGACACACATTGGATTCAAGCCATGCAAGAAGAGTCAATCGGTTGAAAGAAACAAGGTATGGGAATTAGTGCGAGACCAACCCATCAAAAGGTTATTGGCACAAAATGGGTTTTCGAAACAAGATGAATGAGGAAGGTTCTGTGGTAAGGAACAAAGCAAGATTGGTAGCCAAAGGGTATTGACAAGAAGAGGGAATAGATTTTGATGAAACATTTGCTCCTGTTGCAAGACTAGAAGCAATAAGGATGTTTCTTGCCTATGTTGCACACAAGAACTTCATTGTATATCAAATGGATGTGAAAAGTGCATTTTTAAATGGATTGGAAGAAGAAGAAGTCTATGTTGAGCAACCTCCAGGCTTTGAGTAGAAGACCATTGGAGAAAAGGTGTACAAGCTCAAGAAAGCTTTATATGGATTGAAACAAAAACCTAGAGCATGGTATGACACATTGTCTCAATTTCTAACTGACAATAGATTCACCAAAGGCAAAGTGGATGATCTTGTTTAAATTCAAGATGGAGAGAGTATCTTGCTTGTTCAAATATATGTGGATGACATCATTTTGGATCCACAAATAAAGAGTTGTGTGATAAGTTCTCAAACCTCATGCAAGGCAAATTTGAAATGAGCATGATGGGAGAGGCGACCTTCTTCCTAGGACTTCAAGTTAAGCGGTGAAGGATGGAACCTTCATAAGTCAAACAAAGTACACTAGAGATTTAATGAAGAAATTTGGTATGGAAGAGAAGTCTTCCTCGTGAAAATACCAATGAACACATCGGTCAAGATGGACATGGATGTAGATGGTAAAGTCAGTAGAACAAACAAGATACTGAGCACTTATTGGATCACCGCTTCATTTAACAAAGCGGGCCGACATCACCTTTGTAGTAGGTGTATGTGCAAGATTTCAATCTGCACCAAAGGAAAGCCACATGACCGCAACTAAGAGAATCCTAAGATATTTGAAATGATGCCGGAAGTTGGCTTATGGTATCCAAAAGAAGGTGGATTCAAGCTTATTGGTTACTCGGACTCGGACTATGATGGATGTAGAGTTGACAAAAGAGTACTTGGTACATGTCAAATGATTGGAAACAGATTGGTTTCCTAGTTTAGCAAGAAGCAAAACTCAATAGCCATATCCACGGCAAAGCAGTACATAGGCTGGGGCAAACAAGTTGTGCCCAAGTCTTATGGATGAGACAACAAATGAGAGATTATGAAATTGAAGAAAAAGAGATTCCAATTATGTGTGATAACACAAGTGCTATTGCAATCACTCAAAATCTTGTGTTGCATTCAAGAACAGAGCACATTGATGTCGGATATCATTTTATAAGAGATCATGTTTAAAAGAAAGATATAATTTTGGAATACATCTCAACCGATAAACAGTTAGGCGACATTTTCACCAAGCCCTTGTGTGAATCAAGATTTGAAGAGCTTAAGCATGAGCTAAGATTAATTGAGTGAGTTAATACTCGAGAAGACTTAATCGAGAGGAGATAGAAGATAGAAAGTGAGAAATGAACAAGATTTTCTCATCACCAAGTGAATCGACCTTATCGTAAAGTCACCAGTATTGAGTTAGCTAACAATTTGAGTCGCTTAATGAAAGGAGAGAAGCTGATTTAAGTCACTTTTGACATAAGTGAGTCATTAAATAGCTAAGTGACAAAAATGCAATCGTTTTTAATGAGCGGGAATGTTTTTAAGGATGACGCCACCGTAATAATAACGGGTATAGTCAAAAGTTGCACAAAGAAGCATATGATTGATATAAATGCTTTGCCGCATTAAATGCGGGCAATTAAATCCGATCAACGTGCTAACTGAGCCGTTGATCTCAATCAAAATTCAAAACCAAAACACGTCCTTTCATAACCCTTATATACTCATTCGTTCGCTTTTCTCTCTCACACTTAAACCTGTTCATCTTCAAACATTCGAAAGCAAGTCCTTTTCTCTCAAAACCCTACAAGTTTTCAAGCAAGTTCATCAAGATTTAATCGGTAGAAACTTCCAAAAATGGCACCAAAGCTTGATTTCGTCAAGTTATCGAAGCAAATCCACTGGTTTGACCGGGATTTTGAAGGAATGGTGAAGCGGGTTAGATGAAACCCTAGTAAAGAAGATAGCGATATCTTTTGGAAGAGGTGGCGCACTCTTCTGTAAATGCTGAGGTGCGGGGCGAAGGTATCAAGTCCTCATCCCACCGCAAGGACATCATGATCATCCTAAGGACCTAGCTGAGCAACCTTGTTTGTCGCTTTTCTCGAGGGTATGCCGAAATCGACAAAGTCTTTGTGGACTTGGTATTTGCATGGAAAGAAGTAGCCAAACCGGAGTGTGCTACGAAAGTAGTCTACACACCGAAAGAAGTTCTTTGAAGGACGACTATCACAAGGCGATGGATGTCGTCTCAAAATATGTGGACATGAAGTTCGGAAGCTTCAACCACCTATCAAAGACTAAGGCGATCGTCATGGCTACGATCATTCAAGGAAGAAAGTTAACTCTGGCCGAGTTCGTGTATAGCGGACTCGCGGAACGTTGTGAATAAATCTTTCAAGGAAGATGGATCCTTTAGAGGATCACTGGGCTATGGTTTAGTTATTGGGCATTTGATGGAAGCGAAGGGCATTCCCCTTCAACATGGAAAGCTCTCCCACGTAAACAAGAAGATGTTCGTACTAATCTTTCAGAGCCCGAAAGAGAGCCCATGCGAAAAGGGCGGATACAAGTGAGGGGGAATCAGCTGACCCCGAGGACACAGATAGTTTCCTCTCCTCCCAAGAAGAAAGCTATAAAGAAGAAGGTTGCCCCTGCAGCAAAGTCAATGGACGCCCCTGCCCCTGCAGCCGAGTCACCCGCCCGAGCAGCCGTGTCTCTTGCCCCCGCAGCCGAGGTGGAGAAGGAATCCCAAATACCTTCTCCAGCCATAAGAAAGAAGAGGACTGTCAAGCCTAGAAAGGCGACTTCATCTAAGAAAGATGCTCGACCCTTGCCACCAAGGTACGAAAAGAAGAATCCAAACCAGAAATTCCTCCGGTGAGGACAAAGAGAAGGAAGAGAATCTCCAAGCTTTGAGCTTGAGAAGACAATGAGTCTGCAACTCACCGAGAAAACTCCCGAGACTAGCCAAGAAGAAGTGCGGTCTCGAGGAGTTGTTGTTGACGAAACAAATGCCAAGTCTGAAAGGCGGTCGTGAGAGGCCCCGAAGACCCGATTGTAGTCGGGATACAGGCTGCGGAGGAAAAGCACCGAGACAACAGAATCTCCTATTGAAAGGATTATGTCTCCACCGCCACAGATGTTCTTTGAAGCGCAAAGCGCACAAAAGTATGCTACCTTCCACTCCGCAAAAGGAAGGTCAACAAGAAGAAAATGAGGATGACGATCTCATCATGTACTCACCGTATATCCGGACATTCGCCGTCTCGTGAATGGAGGGCATGGAAGCTAAGCAACTCCGTGTGCGGTTCAAACGCCCGAGTTTATAGAAGAGGAAGAGGAATTAATGCAATTCCTAGGAATTACCACTTGCACGACAGCTCTTGATGAAGAGAATTGCATGGAGATCCTCCGTATCATAAAGGCGGACGAGAAAGACAAAGTGAAGAGCAAGCCCGTGCAACCGGAGAAGGCAAACATATATCCTTTCATCGGAACTCTAGAACACACTCACCCTTATTTTGATGTGTTCTCCGAAAGTGATGAAGACATGGATCCCGCTGCTGCACAAGAAAAGTCAGAAATGCATCAAGCTCTAAGGGAATCCAGGCTGATGAACGAGCAGCAGTTGATGGAAGGACTAGGAGAGTCCTCAAAATCTCTCCCGGAGATAGACCCGTTGAGTGGTGCAAAGTTACCACGATTATCGCTGCGACCACGTCCCAAAGACACTCGAGAAGATGGGTCCAAGGGACTTGGCAATGAGATCGGGAATTTGGGCACCCAAGTTGAGCCAACCCCTATTGAATACAACTGCCCCACTTTACGGTGATCACTCAATGGAAGACCAGAGTTTGGAGAAGAGTGATCCCACCGTCGACTCACTCAGCTGTGTGCCAAGGGGAAACTCACTCTACTGCCGCAGGGTCGGAGGATGATCTTTGCATACGACTCCACATTGCGAAAGGAGGCGAAGTTGAAAAAGAAAAAAGAAACACAAAGACTGACATCGACGTGCTCGGACGTTGAGTCTGTCTCACCGAAGTGCCAACTACTTTGCAGGTGAGGGCGTTCTTGGTGCGATCGAGGCACAGTTGGAAATGCCCTGGAGTTAACACTGGGGCCGAAAGCGCAATCCAGGGGTTGAGACTCCTTCGGATGCCATGGTCCAAGCCCCTAAGACAAAAGGCGTCTGTCGAAGGAAATATAGAAGGCCTTTCTGTAGTTGAGACTCGCTAAAGGTATTGAAGGCCCGAGGAGGTTGAAACTTCCCTAGGTAAAGAGAAAGAAATGCGAACATCCCTCATGTTCACATTGAAGAATCTGAGAATGAGATTAGTGCACTTCATGATTCCCAAGATAACCCCGATATATCATTTCCGGATCGAAGATGAAGCCGAGTCCACCCCTGTTGAACATCACAAGGACCCAAACAGGATGTTCTTCCGCAGACGAGTCGATCAAGTTTCAAAGTTGCTCATCAAACATTCAAATTTGATGATGAACCAAGCCCCTGTGTTTCATCATCATCCGATGACGCCGATGATACTGGTAGAGACCGATCTACTCAAATGAAAAAACCTACGGAGGCCGAGGAAGTCATTAAGGCATACCGAGGCTCACCACCAGGGCAAAAACAATCAATCGCCCCTGCAACAACTTCAATCACGCAGCTACCGGAGTTGCGGCAGTGACCACCTCGTACACAATATCTCAAGTGTGAGATGATGCATTTGAGGATGTATTTCCCTTTTCTCTCGAGTTGCACTGTGCTAGAAGAAGAGACTCAAGAGAACGAGAAGCACTACACCGTCCAAGAAGATCCCATAATTCCTACCGACTCAATTGTGCCGCCTAATTTCAACTTCGATCTGAGTGGCAAACACTCAAGTCGGACAACCGAGATGCGTGAAATCTTTAAGAAGATCTGTGAAAAGATTGAGAAGATTGAACGGCACCAAGCCTTTCTCGACATGCGCCCGGACAACAGAGATGCCACTCTCATAGCGGTGACTTGAGAGGAGTGGTGGTCGAGATAAGGGAATGGTCTCAACAATGAGTGCCATGCGTCTCGAGCAAGTTCGCTACTTCAAGGCACTATACAAATGTAGAATGTTGGTTTGGAGTGCCGACAATGCGACATGAAGCGAGAGGATGCGGCCTATATGGAGATATTGCATGCCTCTCATACAACCGAAATGGAATTGATGCGTGAATTTCATCAAAAAGAAATTGCGTGTTGAAGAGACCACGACAAGTTCACCTTCTCATAGCCGAAATGAAATTGGTGGCAATGAATCAAAGGCCATTCGCTCGAGACCCGCATGCCTTTTGCCGCAGAGACTCTAAGCGTAACTCGGCTCTCACCGATCGTATTTTATGCTCGCATGAATGTTCCCTAGGGTTTCTCTCTCTCCTTGATGATGCCAAAAAGGGGGAAGAGGAATACCCGAGGAAATTGAAGGAAGAAACAAATTGAGAAGCAAAAGGATGAAACAAACATTGAGAAGGAGAAGGGAAAAGTCTGTTGAGGGGAAAGGTCAAAGAATGTGACCTTAATTCTTGCCGAAACCCTCAAAGAAAGTCATGTGACAACATCGATAATCGATAAACTTCCAAAGGTGACTCGCGCCCCAACACTCAGTTGTGCCTATGTCCGAGAAAAGAAAAATTGTAGAAGCGAGGATGAAGGAGTTCGACAAGAGAACGGATGCCCGCATTGAAGAAATGTTGAAACAGTTTGGTGGCATTCCGGCAGGAAAGGATTAAGATGCCATTCTAGATGACGGAAATGAGCCAAGATCGGTTGAAGAATTTCAAAACTCGAATCCGAAGGCTATTTCAAGAATATGCCATTAGCCCAAGCTTGGGATTTGTACTTTGCGAGAGAAGGGTCCTAAGTCAGTGAAGAAGTTGATAAAGTGCCAGATCGCGGAGCCATTCAAATTGGTAAGAAGAAGACTCGAAGACAATATACGCCTTGAGGAGGAGGAAGAGGTTTTCAACCTAAACCTCTACCCAAAAACATTGAATATGTAGATCCGTGCAAGAAGGGAAGGATCTACTGGCCGGGTATGATGCATGATGCAGAGCCAATCGGGAAGTGGCTAGAAAGGATGTTGAATATGTTAAGAGGATCGAGGAGGAAAATAAAAGACAAGATCGGATGTGGCAAGAAAGGCAATAAAGGAAAAGAAAAGACGAAGCCGCAAAGAGAGCTTATGAAAAGAAGAAAGCAAAGAAGAAGAAAAGAAAAGAAAGAGAGCCGATGATGACAGAGTCAAGAGGAAAGAATGAGGGCGTGAATAAGGCGATGAAGTGTTGTTGTGAACCCTTCATGTATTTTACTTTTGTAAATACATTTTTGTAAGTCATCTCATTAACACTCTATAAAGTGTTTTTGAATCATCTCACTTTGTATCTCGTATCCTAGCATAGATATGTGAAATTTGGTAGATATGAGTATGCTCTGATACACCTTGTAAACAGTTGTGTAAAGAACAAGAATGATATGATCAATAAAATGATCTATTCAACACATACATTCTTTGTTTTTTCGTATTGTCCGTATGTATCTGTGTTGTTTACATTTTATTTAATCTTTTAAGTTTTGGCATCATCAAAAAGAGGGAAATTGTTGGGAAATTTATTGTTTAGATTTTGATGAATGCCATGTAAAACTAAAACTAGAATGTTGGCACCCCATTTTCCTTGTAATTTGTATTGTAATAGATAGATCAATAAAATCGAGTCAAGTCGGCTTTGCCTTGAAATTCAAGAAGTCAATCAAGACTAAAGTGAAGACTCACGAGGAACAAATGAGTATGGGCAAAAAGAAGAGTCAAGAACTCGATCGATGGTGTACCAAAGGGAACAACAGATGAAGAGTCATCAAGTCAACTCAAGGAGCCAAGTCTCAAGTTGAAGTGACAAATGAGTCATACCATGTCCGGAAGCTAACTCAAGTCACTTGGGGAATAAAAGATCGCATCAAGTCAAGACTCATCAACGAGATTCGTTGATGAAAGTCAAGAATGTTACTCGAATAGTAACTTTGTTAAAGTTGTCAAAGATAAAGTGTTAGTTCCAGATTGTGTGCAAAAGGAACAAACCAATGGGAAGCACTCACACAAGTGTCGATATCGCTGCAATGCCGCAAGACATTAAATATGAGGAAATGTCAACATCAAGGATCGCAACAAGACAAGACAACGAACACATGTGACTTTTGAAAATCACCTATCTCTTCAACGGGCAGATTTTTGAAAGTTCACTATAAAAGGCTGAGGAATCACATTGAGAAAAGGTTACCTTGAATACCTGAACCACGAACGAGCAAGCAATATTCAAAACTCAGTAACCCGCAAATATTCTCAAGTTATTCAAGCAAAATCCTCAAGCCTAAATCTCGAAGGAAATCGATCCAACACAAAGCTGTGAAGGAAAGACAACTTCAAACTGTTGAAGAGGAAACTTTTGAAGAATCAAAAGGGGTCTACTTTCCAAGGAGGATTGTAGTAAGGTTCAAGGTCGAGCCAAAAGTCGGTTTCTCTCTCTTCACTTACACTCCCAAAGAATTCCGGACGTAGAAGAAATTCTCTCTATAAAAATCAAACCCAAGTTATTCATTTTCACCGGAAGATTCGATATGGCACCCAAAGAATCGCACTTAACTTTGCTAAACTTTTTGAGAAGATACACACGAGTTCGTTGGTGGATTTTGAAGGCCTTGTCAAGTAGGTTGTTGAAAAGGAGTTGGCTAAAACGATTGCAAGGAACCCCGAGAAATCAAAAAAAGGTTTCTCACATTGAAATGACCCAAACCTTCTAAGAGGAGGTGGTTATGTTTTATGTGAATGCTTTGGTTCATGATGATGGGATCCATTCCTCGTGAATGGAAAGGACATTAATTTGGTCCGCAAAATGTACAAGTGAGTATTTGCACCTTCCTCTAGTGGAACGAAAGAGCTAATCGGGAAAAAGGTTGATTTGTGCGTGCATGGAAATAGATAGCCAAGCCGTCGGTCACCGGGCAAGGTTAACTATTCTCGCCAAGAAGGCGATCAAGGATGACTACCACAAGTTGATGGATGTGGTAGCGAAGAGTGTTGACATGAAGTTTAGCTCCTTGATCAATTGTCCCAAACTAAGTTGATTGTTATGGCCGCCATTATGGAGGAGTTGGAGATGAACTGAGTGAGTTCATCTTCGAGAAGTTATGTCGAATGTGCACAATTTGAAAGTTTTTGATGGGAAGTTTGTGGGTTCCTTAGGATATGGCCTCGATCTTAGGCTATTTGATGGAGAAGAAGGGTATGCCCCTACGCAAGGGAAAATTCTTCCATGCAAACAAGAAGATGTTCAAAGCAAATCTTTCTCGGTGCTTAGAAGCAAGATCATGCAAAGAAGACTGCTATATCTCGAGGGGAAATCAACTAAGCATGACCCCGAGGACAAAGTTGCTTCCGTTCTAGCACCATCACCAAAACTCCGCAGCTATTCCCTCCCTAGTGACAAAGAAGAGGAGGACAGTTGCACCTCACAAGCTAGCTGCTAAGAAATGTATGGCGGCGAGTCGGCCATCATAGCCGAAGAACCGTAGAAGAAGAAGTTGATGTCCCCACGGAAAGAAGAACCAGGAGACGACTTGTGAAGGTCGCGAGAAAGCTCGTTGAGACAGTTGTATCCACCACAATCGAAATCGAGACAACTACCACCACTGCTTCAGCGAGAAATCAAAGGATGGTGATGGTGAGCAAAGCACCGGCTGAAAGAACTCAGCGAGCTTCCCCCAAACAACAATCGAGCGAGTTGATGTCAAGTAGCTCAAAATAGTTCAACTGTCCCGAAAGAGCCGCACTGAAGAAACTCAAGATAATTCAATTGTCGCCCTCAAACTGGAATAGTTGCTTTGATGAGATGAATAAAGGTCGCTAAAGAGCCTATCCAAGAACCCATGGATGAACGTCCGGACTCCCAACCTACCCAGAGATTGAAACAGGTTGCGTACATGGAGGTGATGGAAGTTGAGTGCGGCACCTAATCTAAGGGAAAAGAAGAAAAAGATACTTTTCGACAGTAGTAGCAATCGAGTTGGTTCCAATTGAAAAAAACTATCATTCAAGAGGATCTACCACGCCTCGTGCATAACACCGATAAAGGCATAGGGGTTGTCAAAGAAACATCTAGTTTTGAAGAATATTTTGTATGAGTATGGAAGACCTTGAGAATCACCCTATGTTTTGGGATGATATAGATATGTCGTAATGATGATTTACAAGAAGATTTGCCTATTACTTCTAAAGGAATGATTATGGGAATGGTGGTGGTGGTGGTGAGGCGGAAAGGGAACATGTCAAACAAGGGTGGTGGGTACAAAGGTGGGCATGACGAAGGAGGTGGGCCAAGAAGTGGGCATGAACATGAGCACAAAAATGGGCACGATGGTGGGCGGAATATATAAAGAGTTGTGGGCGGGAGTACGGGCAAGATGATGGGCAAAAATGTGGGCATGAAGATGGTGGGCGGGGCACGTGGGCATGATGATAGGTATGAAGTTGGGCACGCTGGGCCTAGTAGTCGTTCATGTAAAGGGATTCTATCGAATCGTCACAAAGGTGTGGGGCCTATGAGAAATCAAACAAGCGCTTTTAACTCCATCGCAGAGATAATGATTTACATGTTGGTCAAGTTTTCGATGACGAAAGAAGAATTTAGTCGTTACTTGCAATAATTTGTATCTTTGAAAAATAGTCAACACGTTAAAAAGTCGGACAAAGTTAGATTTGGTGCGAGTTGGGTGGATAAAATTGTGGATGGATGATACGTGTTACTAGACGCGAGGTGGGCATCTATGGGTTGTTGTTAAATATAAAAATTGCCATGAGTGTTCGATTGACATGAACAACCATGAGCATCGCAAAGCCCGGAGTAAGGTGTTGGGTGAGGCGATTATGTACAGATATAAAGAACCCACACATGCATACCCATCTCTAGCTATTATTGTCGAAATAAAAGATAAATTCAGTGTGGACATAATTATGACAAAGCATGGAGAGCAAAGGAGGAAGCAATTAAATTGGTTAGAGGTTCTCCTGAAGATTCATTCAAACAACTTGCTGCTTACTTAGAGCGAGTCCAACAAGTCAATCACGGATCTGTGTCTGAGATTGAGGCTAATGAAGTTTCATGGCATTAGGTGCTTGTATACGTTGATTTTGGCCATGTATTCGACCGTATTGGTAGTGGATGGCACACATCTAAAGGGAAAGTATCGAGGTATGTTACTAGTGGCTACCGATATGGATAGGAACAACCAAATTTATCCTTTAGCATTTGCCATTGTCGACTCGGAGAATGGTGCTTCATGGAAATGGTTTCTTGAAAAGATAAATGGCTTATTGGCGAGAAAGAATGATTTGGTTATTATCTCAGACTGCAATCAGTCTATTGCTAATGCCGTTGAGGAAGTTTTCCCAGATGCACACCATGGGATTTGCATCTACCATCTAAGATAGAATGTTGTTGCCAAATTTAAGGATGTTGATGTTTCGACTCTACTCAATTGTGCCGCTAAGACATATAATGAATCTTTCAACATATCGTGAATGAGATATATTTTGTATCTAGTGATATATATAACTACGGCGACGATCGAAAATATTCGAAGGAGCAATGGGCTCGTGTGTATTTTTAGGTAGAAGGTATAGCATCATGACTACCAACATGGCGGAGAGTCATATGTCGTGCTCGAGATGCTAGGGAATACCTTCCGTTGGCCCTTTTGGATGCAATCTTGATGATATTGATGAGGTGGTATGTAGAACGATGTAATGTGGCCGTGAAGATTAAATATTCATTGACATATTGGCTGAGAAAATTGTTCGAGAGCGGGATGAAAAGAGTAGGAGGATGGATGTCCAAACATCGCATTTCTACACGTATTATGTACTTGATGGTGATAGGAATGACGAGGTCGATTTGAATGCAAAAAATGCACATGTAATGTGTTCCAAATGATCAATTTCCATGTGCTCACGCACTAGCAGCAGCTAGGAAAGTTGGAATGCCAAGGTATGAACTTGCCTCTCAATTTTACTCCATTGAAGCCCTGATAGATGCATATGCAGAGGCCATCTTTTCTGTAGGCCACATGGACTTCTAGAACACCCTTGAGAAAGTATCCCATTGAATGTGTTGCCTCCAATTATGTGTCCTCCTAGTGGTAGGCCACGAAAAATGAGGATATTGTCTCGGGACGAGCAAAAAATCAAAAGAAAGTGTGGGCGATGTAAAGGCATTTGGTCATAATTGCAACACTTGCAAGAAACCCATCTCGGTGAGACGTAACATCATCTCGGGAAATACTAACGTAATACATGATCACAAGTTAACATAACACATAATCACAAGATAACGTAATACATAATCACAAATTCAAAAGATAGATAAACAAATAAAGTTTAATCCAAAATATACTTACAAATTCTTAGGAAATTTATTGAGTAGATTTTGATGATACCATGTAAAACTTAAACTAGGAAGTTGGCACCCCATTTTTCTTGTAATTTGTATTGTAATAGATAGAATTTGAAAAGCCGAGTCAAGTCGCTTATGCCAAAGATTACAAGAAGTCAACTCGCATACTATGTGAAGAATCTGAAAGTGTCACCGTGAGTAATACCATGAAGGAAGTCAAGGACTCGATCAAGGAGAATCACCGGGAACAATCAGAAGAAGTGTCGGTCAAGTCAACTCAAGAAGCCAAGTCTCAAGTTGAAGTGACAGTTGAGTTATCCAATGACCGAGCCGACTCAAGTCACAGGGGTGCACGCATAACGATCTAGTCAAGACAACTGACTTAGATCCGTTGATTAAAGTTTAGAATATTACTCAATACAAGAATATGTCAAAGCCGCATCGAGATCTAAAATGTCGATCTCGATGATTATGCAAAAGGAATGAACCAATGGGAAACACGCACCTTGTGTCGCACTGCAATCTTTGGGAAGACATTTAATACGAGGAAGGGTCAACATCAAGGACAACGGACCAAGACAAGCCAACAAGCACAAGTGACATTTGAAATTAGCCTATCTCTTCAACGGGCAAAATTTCAAATGTGCACTATAAAAGGCCGAGGAAGTTATTGAGAAGAGGTAATCCCCAACCACGAGCAAGCAAGCAATATTTAAGCATTTAACCCGCAATATTCTCAAAAACATTCAAGCAATTCCTCAAGCCTCAAACTCGAAGGAAATCAATCCAACACAAGTTGTGAAGGAAAGACAACTTCAAATCTGAAGAAGAGAAACTTTTGAAGAAATCAAAAGGGTCTACTTTCCAAGCTAGGATTGTAGAAAGGTTCAGTCGAACCATTATCAAGTTTGTTGGAGGGCTTCGTGATCAAATCCAAGAACTTGAGAAGTGAGTGTAGTAGCAAGGCAACCGCCTGTGAAGAAGCGAGTCGCAAGAGAAGCCATTTGTGTGATCAAGGTTGTCTCCATCGCTTCACCGCTTTGTAAATTGATCTATTACATAGTGGATTTCTCCAAGAGTTGGAGAAGAGAGGATTAGAAGAATTACCCCATCTTCGAACCTCTACAAAATATTTGTGTCATTTACTTTCTGCAATTTTACTTTCCTGCATATTCATTTTATATCTGTTGATCATACTTGCTATCCAACCGATAAATAACTAAGTGCTAAAATCAAGTGTTTAAAATAAGCTAAAATCTAATCTAAGGGTGTTAAGTCTTCCGCTTTGTTAAAAATCAATCACCAAGTTAAGTATTTGGCTTGAAAACCAAGTTATACTATCAACAAATTCTATCGAGTCTATTGAGTGGGTAACTTAGCTGAAAAAGCCAACTTAATTGTCCATCAAGGACACGATTGTTTGAGTCAACTCTGTTGAATTATTTTAAAATGACTAAATCGAAAATTTGGTAAGGTTTATTCAATCCCCCTAAACCTTCACACCCTTGGGACCTATACAAATTAACATCTAATATTGCCTTCTTTTAATAGTTCTACGCAAAGTCGGAGCCTAAATTCCTCGCACCGTTCTTGTTGATTTTAACCACGCCATGCTTTGTCACCAAGGACTCCACCATTTTCAGGCACATGATGCCACAATCACTAGAATTTTCTTGTTGCAGGGGATGCTTCTACCGTTGAATCTTCCAGACCTTTTTGGGAGGCTCGACTCTCTTGTCTTATATGTGTGTTTCCTCGCTTAGACTTGGTAGCATTGACACCATAAGCCTGAATTGTTCAATATAAGTACTAAATGACTTGGACTCTGATATTGAATCATATACGACAATCAATTTTTGGTTCATGTCCAACTCATATAGCACCCAATGGTTTCCAATGACGTGAGTTATGCCATAGACCTTGTCAACTTCTTCCCATAATTTCTCGAGCCCGTCTAATGGATATTTGCCCATCAAATATTCCATTAAAGTATCGTCAACAACCCACCAAGACCAATTGGCGCTTTCTTCTCACGAAGCTTTTGCCTTTACCCATATTTTACCCCATTTCATTGTAAAATTATTACATCAAAGTAAAGTAAATCAATGTGAGAAACAAATTGATATCAAAAAAATAGTCAACAAACATATTTGTATAAATGAATAATGTTACGTACCCAAAATAGCAAATCAACAAATGTCCATTAAAGAAACGATCATGCCAATTTTTCGATTTGTACATAACAAGACGCATCAAGAAATCCATTTGTTGTAATGCAAAAATGCGTAAATTTAATAAAATAATTGAACAAGGCTATACAAAGCAAGTGGGCAGACAATAAGGCATAAAGGTGGGAAAATACATAAATATTGGACAAGTGTGAACACATGTGGGCGGAGCAGTTGAAGGCGACAGTGGGCAAGTACATAAAAAAATCATAAGTTGGTACACATGTGAGCAAGAAAAAATGTGAGTGATTTGGTTTACATACCAGATCATCGAGCCATCCTTCTGGGTCTCGGATATTGACAAACCATGGGGCACAAAGTGAGTGACCTTCCTCAACTGAGCAAGGAACCACTACGTCTTTTTTATCTTTATTTTCAGCCCACCACTTCTCAAAGTCATCAATCAAAGATTGTGGGTAAAGGCTCATTGGATCATATAGTTGCAACTGACGATTTTAAGGACCATCAGGAATGACCTTGGTCTTCTTCTGGGTCTTGACGTAATGACTTGAGTCAGTGTAAGGCGATTTCAACGTACGACCAGGTTTTGTAGTCCTCTTCTTCCTTTTCTCATACACTATGTGATCCTTTTGGGGAGCTTCTTCTTTCAGAGGACTAACAATATCCACATAAGTGACCATGACGTTGTCCCAATCACTTTTAGATATACCTTCATCACCATCGACCTCAATTGTTGGATTTGAACCCACCACCTCAGTCTTTTGAACCACATAAAGTAATGCATCAAGTTTGGAAGGGTTTGAAATAAATTCTACAAATTCTTTGTAGGGACATAGGTAATGAGTCAATGAGTCGTGGGGAAGGTCGGCGGAACAAGGGCAAATTGGCCTGGTACATCATCTTTCTACTCATTGGAACTAGAATCACCAAAAATAGGGCCACATTCATGCCCTTTTTGAATTCATGGGAGATCGGGATGAAGCGGGGGGAGGAGGGTGGAGAGCCAGTGGGTTGCTTCAATGTGTCATTGGACTCTTGAACATCAATATCAATGAGGATTCTAGATCGGGTCGGCATGGAGATGGTCAAGAGTGGGCGCTTGAAAGTACCATTTTCACCATTCTTTTTCTCGAATTGAGCATCCCAAATGCTCCATGATACACTTCAACATGCACTCCAACGTGTTTTGTCTTTCTCGGATAGATGTTTCTATTTTGTCGACTCTCCTTGACAACCCCAACAAGTCCATATGCATTTTAGGCCCTTTCTTCACCCTCGTAATGTAGGTCATCATGACCATGACCCTCATTCTTAGTTTTATCCGTCTGCTTATCCTCTCCGTCCCCGTTGCTCGAACAATTTTCTTTTCGATCCTTTCTTCTTTTTTTTTTTCTTATTTTTTCTTCTTCAAATTCTCTTTCTCAATACCATCCTCCCACAAAACTACTCTCTTAAACAATTTTGTATCTTCCTCTACCTTTGAGGGTCGCAAATTTTGGTGAACAACAACCTACAAACCATTTAAGAATAGTGAGAACAGAATAACAAATTAAGTGGGCAAATACGTACAATTAAGTGGGAAAATGAGTGGACAAATGGATTTTTAATGAACGCATAATAAAAAAAAGTAGGCAAACAAGTGGGCAAACAGGGACTAGAAGGTAGAAACCAAAAATAGAAATCATGTAAGCAAAGAGTAGGCATAAAAGTGGGAAAATGAGTGGGCATAAGAGTGGGCACCATATAAAAAACTCATGTAGCCAACAAAGTGGGCAAATAAGTAGGCAAATAAATGAGGGACAAAAATAAATTACAAGATCATCATCTCCTAGTAGCAAACTCCCAAGATTGCCTTCTTCAATTCTCATATGCAACAATAGCTTCGCTCGACCACCGTAAAATATATGGTACCCTATGCTTAGTTGTAGGTCCCAAGGGGTGTAAGTGTAAGGTTTAGAAGGGGGTTGAATAAACCTTACCAAATTTTTGATTTACTCCTTTTAAAAGTTCGAGTTGATATTACACAATGTGTCCTTGGTGGACAACCAATTTAGTTAATGAGTAGAGTTAGTCTCTCAACGGACTCAACCGAGCCGTTGATGGAATAACTCACCGTTAAGTCTAAATTAACTCAACCGTGGTTTGTTTTATTGGAAGACTTAACACCCTTAAGTTTGGTTAAGTAGAGATTTAGAGCTTGATTTAGTACTTAGAGATTATCTAATGGATAGCAAATATGTCACAGAAATTAAACAAATATGATGCAAGAATTAAAGTCTTTGAAATGTAAATGACACAATAAGATTTTTATAGAGGTTCGAAGATGGGGTAATTCTTCTACTCCTCTCTTCTCCAACTCCCGGAGGAATCCACTAGGTATTGATCAAGATACAAAGTGGTAACACCCGATACAAGTCTTGATCACACAAAGTGACTTGATCCTTTGGGACTCGATCCGAGACGCCTTGATCACTCACCAAGCTTCTCGTGCGACTCGGCTTCTTCTTCACAGGCACCGCTTTGCTACTACAGCCCACTTGCTCAAGCTCTTTGGATTTTATCACGAAGCCCTCCAAAAGCTCAAGACTTGGTTCGACCTTGAACCTTCCTACAATCCTTCGTGGAATGTAGACCCTTGATTCTTCGATAATTTCCTCTTCAACTGATTGAAGTTATCTTTCCTTCACAGTGAGTGTTGGATTGATGTTCTTCGTAGTGTAGGCTTGAGGATTGAGCGTTTAATCACTTGAGAATATTTCAGTTACAATTCTAATAATTGCTAGAATGTTTGTGGTTGAGTAACTGCGTAATCTCTGTCTCTCTTCTTCTCGAGTTATTCCTCGGCCTTTTATAGTGAGCTTTTCAAAAATCTGCCCGTTGAAGAGATAGGCTTATTTTTGAAAGTCACTTGTGGTCATTGGCTTGTCTTGTTGCGATCCTTGAATTGCCATTTCCTCGTATGAATTGTTCTCCACCTTTTCGAGTTCGACACGGTGTAGTGCTTCCCATTGGTTTATTCCTTTTGCACGCTTCGGGACTAAGCACTTCGAGAAAGGTAGCATGGAGATATTACTTGTTTAAGTAATTCTCTTGATTTACTCGTGCAACGGATCTTTTTGATTATCTCGACTTGACCGCATTTCCTTGCTTTCCCCAGGTGACTTAGAGTCGACTTCCAATCATCGGGATGACTCTTCGTCACTTCAACTTGAGACTTGGCTTTTCTTAAGTTGACTTGACGATACTCCACTCACCGCATCTCACCGCTCCTTCATAGAGTTCCGTCTTCTCTTCTTTGCCATACTCACTGTCTTGCAATGAGTCTTCCTTCTAGTCTCCATTGTCTTCTTGCATGTTTGGGCATAGGCGACTTAACTCACTTGACCATCCCTATTTATTACAATGCGATTTACAACAAAAATTGGGGTGCCAACTTCCTATTCTAAGTTTTACATGGCATTCATCAAAATCTAAACAATAAATTTCCCAACAATTTCCCCCTTTTTGATGATGCCAAAACTTAAAACATTCAAAATGTAAATAGCAAAGATACATACAGATAGTGCATTCACATAGAATGTATGCGTAGAATCAATCCTTTTATTGATCATAACATTCTTGTTCTTTTACACAACTGTTTACAAGGTGTATCAGAGCAAACATTTGTCTACACAAAAAATAAAGAATTTACAGCTTTATTGCAGAAGACTTACATAGTATGTATTTACATAGTAAAATACATGAAGGGGTGGACAGCAACACTTCATCTCCTTCGTTGTCTCCTTCTTTCATCTTCTTCAGCATCTTCTGCTCTTCTTCTCTTTTTCTCATCGTCAGCCGCCTTCTTCTTCTTTTCATATGCCTTCCGGGCAGCTTCATCTCTTCTTAATCTCTCTTGTCTTTCCTCCCATAGTGAGTTTGTCTCTTATCTTCTTCTTCTATTCTTTTCGCATACTCGGATTGCTTTTAGCCACTTGCAAATTGGCTACTTGGTCAAGACCAGCCCAGTAGAGATCCCTCCTTTCTTGCCGGATCTACGTACTCAATGTTTTTGGGGCGAGGTCTGGTCCAAGCCTCTTCCTTCATCACGCCGCTTTTCTACTCTCCTCTCCCTCAGGCGTGTATTGTCTTTGGGTCTTCTTCTTCCCACTGAGTGACCCGGCGGAGTGACCAGAGAGTGATCGCTAGGTAGTCTAACGCCGCTGTCGGCCTTCTTCACATAACGTGAGACCCTTTTCCCAAGATAAGTCCCAAGCTTGAGCCATAGACATTTTTGCAAAGTATCCTTCGGATGCGGCGTTTTAAATTCATCAACGATCGTGGCTCGGTCCCGACATCCGAGATTGCATAAGTGTCTCTCGTCTCACCGGAATGCCTCCATGTTGTTTCAAGATGTTCATAACTCGGGCATCCATTCTTCCTTCCACTTCCTCCATCCCTACTTCAATTTTCTTTCTTTTTCGACCCGTAGATATAGCAGAGTGTTGGAGTGGCAGAGTCATGGGAGTTTGTCACGATAATATCACCAGACAAGACCTTGTTGGGGGTTTGTGCAATCATCAAGGTCACATCTTTCGATCCTTCCCCTCAACGGACTTTCCTTTCTTTTGTTTTGACACTTCCTCGCCTTTGTCTTTCCCTTCACAAACCGCTTCCTCCTTTTCAAACCCGGATCTCTTTAGCACTTTAAAGTATTCCTCTTCCTTTTTGGCATCATCAAAGGAGAGAGGAACACTTGAAACATCTTGTGCAAGCGGAAGTCGAGCTGGCGATAGCCGAGTTCTCGCCGAGTCTCTGCGGTGTATGCGGCACGAAATTCGGAGCGAGTAGCGTTGGACTCTCTCGAAATTAGCTTCATCTCACCCATGAGAAGATCGAATTTTCTATCCATGTTTTCTTCCATACGCCGGAGATCACTCTTATTTTGCTCACGCAGCGACTTTATCTCGGCGCAGTGTGAGCTTCATGCATGTGCTCAATGTGTTCTCTCAATTTCGTTTTTGCATCAAATTCTCGGCTCTCCATACCACAGACTTGTTGAACAATGTCCTGAAGTATCTAACTTGTTCCACACGCATTGTTTGTTCTTGTTGCCACCATTCCCCGATCCCGATCATTATGCCTCTCAAGTCAGCAGTAAGGTTGGCATCTCTGTTGTCCGATCGCATGTCCATAGAGGCCTGGTACCTCTCCATCCATTCAATTTCAAAAATAATGCCTTTAACACCTCCCAAACTTCACTTGTTTCTTCCAAGTTGCGGTGATGGCCATGCAGATGTCAAAGTCATAGTCACTGAACGATGGTACCTAACGGAATGACAGGAGCTGGTGCGTGGAAGCGTGCGAGCTCGTTCTCGACTCTTGGGAGGTCGGGTACCTCCAGGGAGAAAGGAAATGATTCTACAAAGGAATCATCACGCCAACCGGGATTTGTTCAATGATGAGAGGTGCGCGTGAAGTTCCTTTTGAGTCGAACTCCGCTGCGGCTTGAGGAGCCTGTGCGTGGACTCTGTTTGGTGGGGTCTTTTGTAAAATGGACCCACCTTGCCGAGCCTCGGTATCTCAACAGCCGTTGGTCTCACCGGTTTCTCCAATTGAGTGGATCGGTCCTCGGCCTTATCGAAGCGTCGTCGGACGATGATGAGATTTCCATTGGTGGCTCATCATCAAAATTGAAAGTTTGATGAGTAGTCTTGAGATCGAGACTTGCTCGTCTTTGGGAACATCCGCAAACAGAGTCTTTTGGATCTCACGGGGGGATGACTCAGCTTCTTCGTCCGCCTTTCCGATCCCAAAAAGGTTACATCGATTATCCTGGGAATCATGAAGCGCGCTTATCTCCTTTTTCGATGGATCAATGATAGCGGGAGGGATGTTCTCAGATTGACTTCTTTACCCCGGAAGTCTCAACCTCCCGTGGGCCTTCATTACCTCCTACGGTCTCAATCTGCAGTGAGGCCTTGGACCTCCTTTTCGACGATTGTCACTGCCTTAGGGTCTTCTCGTGGTGGCATCCATTGGAGTCTCAACACCATGGATTGCACTTTCATCGCCTGCAGTGTTAACTCCCAAGGTTGTTCCTTCATGTGCCTCGACTACATTAGCGGCGTCATTAGCCTCGCAGAAGCGGTTGGCACCTCACCGAGACAGTCTCAATCGCTTGAGCTTCGTTGATGACAACTTGTTTGTACTTTGTGGTTGTTCCTTCTCCACTTCGCCTCCTAGATTAGTCGTGGAGTCATCTCGCAGATTCTCCGACCTTGCTGCGGTGGAGGGAGGAGTTTCCCCACTCGGGCGCACACCGGAGTGACTTGAATGGGGTCACTCGTCTCCAAACTCCTGGTTGTTTCTCTGCGAGTGTTCAGTTGGGGCGGTGGTAAGATACCTTCATTAGGGGTTGGCTCAACCGGGGTCCCCACTAACCCGGTTCATCGCTAGTTCCCTTTAATTTCTTCTTCCGAGTGAGTCGGGAAGTGATGGCAAAGAACAACGGTGGCGATTTGTTCGAACCACTCCCATTGGATCAATTTCACCGTGTTTTTGAGGACTCTCCTGGTCCCTCCATCAATCTTTTCTCGTGAAGGATTACGGATTCGTGCATTGCTTGCTGCATTTGCAACTTTTTTGTGGCGGAAGCGAGTCCTGGATCCTCATCATCATCGATAAGACATCAAGGAGATGATGTGTGTGTTCGGTGGTGCGGTGATAGGGCGATCTTTGGCCTTCTCACGTGCCTCATCTTCCTCTCGCTGTCTTTCCTTCTCCTTGTCCTTGAAGATCCGCAAGATATCCGTGCGCTTTTCTTCATCCATCTTGACCACAAAGGTCACTCCAAGGAAGTTCAGCGAGCCTCTTCTTCTTCTATAAATTCAAAGCCGTTGGAATTGTTCCTTTGATCGACTCAATTTCCACTTCCTCCACTCTCGCATGACGATTTTGGATGTCCGGGTAAAGTGGGGATAGGATCATCACATCACTATCGCTCTATCGCCTTCTTCTTGTCTCACCGCGTACAATTCTGCAAACTCTTGATTTGCCTCTGCTGATCGCCTTGAGAGACTTAGTTTTTCATCAATTATATCCGGGGACTCTACTTCTCCGGCAGCCTCTCGTATCTGCTCCAATGAGTGGTGACTCAATGCCGGTTTCTCAAGCTCGGAGTGCTTGATGATTCTTCTTCGTCTCCTAGTTTGTACCGTGAGGAATTTCTCGGTTCGAGAGAGAGTTTCTTCCGAGTCTTGGCGGCGGGGCGTCTTTGTGTTTTCTTCGAGGAGCTAGCCGTCTTGGCTTATCGTTCTCCTCTTTTTGACGATCGGAGAAGGTATTTGAGAGTCCTTCTCGACCCATTCTTCTTTGGGCGGGAGACACGGCTGCGAGGCGGTGACTGACCGGCGAGGGGGGAGCAGTTTGTTTTTCTTTTTGCCGCAAGAGCAAAGATCTTCTTAGCAAATTGCGAGGGGCAGCTTTCTTCTTTGGTGGAGAGGAAACAATCAGTATCTTCAGGGTCACCGATTCCCCCTCACTTGTGTCGCTCTCTTGGCGTAGGCTCTCTTCGGTGCGCCGAGAGAGGTTTGATCTGAACATCCTCTTGTTTACATGGAACGCCTTTCCATGTCTAGAGGGACTCCTTTCACCTCCATCACCGCCAATCACCGAGGCCATATCCTAGGGATCCTCCAAATACACCATCTTCCTTGAAGGATTTGTTCCTACATTCTCGCGGAGTCTGCTTTGTAGACAAACTCGGCCCCGTTTATTTTCTTTTCTTCAATGATCGCATCATTACGATCAACTTTGCTTTTGACATTGGTCAAAGTCCGCCAAATTTGATGTCTATGCATTTGGCAACTATGTCCAACAAATTTGTGGTAATCCTCCTTCAAAGACCTCTTGTTTCTTTGTGTAAACTATTTTATCGGATAGTCGGGCTTGGCTATTTCCTTCCAAGCGGCGAACAGTTTACATCAAAGATCGTTGATTTCGATGCTCCTTCCGTTGGTAGTGAGCGGTGTTCACCAAATCCTTGGCGAGATGGTGAACTTCTTTCCATGAACAGATGACTTTATCCCTTCATCGTGAACCTCGGCGTTCACGTAGAACTCGCGACCTCCTCCACATAGGTCATCGGATATTCCAACATCGAAAATGGTTTCAGCCACGTTACCAATTTCTCAAAAATTTTCTTCACTAAGGTGTCGTCGGACCCCTGTTTCACCATGCCGTCAAAATCCATAGTAGACCCGTGTGGATTTGCTTTCCTAACTTGACAAAATCATAGGTTGGTGCCATTTTTCAGATTTCACCGAAGAAAACTTAGAGGTTGATTTGAAGATAGATAGGGTTTTGAGAGAGTTTTGCCTTTGCTTCCGAGAGAAATGAACGGTTTTGGTAATATGAGAGAGAGAGAAGAAAAGCTTAAGTATGGTTTATGAAAGGGCGTGCGGGTGGTTTTTGAAATGTGATCGAAATCAACGGCTTAGATTTTGCACGCCGATTTAGCATTTAATGTCTCGTATTTAATGCGGCAAAGATTTATATCCAATCATAAGCTTGGTGTGCGGCTTTTTGCCTGTACACGCCATAATTATGCTAACGTAATTCTTAAAAACATTCCCGCATAGTAAAAACGATTGCGTTTTTGTCACTTTGCTCATAAATGACTCGGCTTTTACCCTCACCGGTTTAACTCTTCTTCTCACGTTCTCTTTGTGACTCAAATTGTCACCGACTTTCGGTATAGTTGTCTTTTCCGACACTGGTGATTTACTTAGCTGATTTGTGAGTTCAGACTCTTTTCCCTTTTTGTGTTCCATTTCTTTTCTTTGATTCTTCCGAGTGTTAGCTCACCAATTAACCCTAACTCATGCTTGAGTTCTTCAAATCTTGACTCACATAATGGTTTTGTGAAGATGTCACCAATTGTTTATCGATTGAGATATATTCCAAGATGATGTCCTTCTTTTCAACATGATCTCTTATAAAGTGATATCGACATCGATATGCTTTGTTCTTGAGTGCAACACAGATTTTGAGTGATTGCAATTGCACTTGTGTTATCACACATGATTGGAATTTCTTTTTCCTCAACTTCATAGTCTCTCACTTTGTCTCATCCATAGGATTTGGGCACAACAACATTTGCCCGCAGACTATGTATTCTCGCTCACCAGTAGAGGTGGCTATTGAATTTTGTTTCTTGCTAAACCAGGAAATCACTTTATTTCCTAGCATTTGACATGTGCCTCGAGGTGTTTTTCTGTCAACTCTCGCATCCAACATAGTCGTAGTCCGAATAGCCAATTAGCTTGAATCCACCTTCCTTTGATACCATAAGCCAACTTCTTGCTTCCTTTCAAGTATCTCAATATTCTCTTAGTTTCTTGTCATATGACTTTCTTTTGGAGCAGATTGAAATCTCGCACATACACCTACAACAAAGGTGATGTCCGGCTCTTCTTTGTGAGATAGAGCAATGATCCAATAAGTGCTCTATATCTTGTTTGATCTACATGCTTGCCATCTCGCATCCATGTCCATTTTGGATGATGTATTCATTGGTATTTTCACGTAAGACTTCTCCTCCATACCAAATTTCTTCATTAAATCTCTAGTGTATTTTGTTTGACTTATGAAGGTTCCATCCTTCAGATTGTTTCACTTGGAGTCCAAGGAAGAATGTCGCTCTCCCATCATGCTCATTTCAAATTTACTTTGCATGAGGTTTGAAAATTTTTCACATAGCTCTTTGTTTGTGGATCCAAAAATGATGTCATCCACATATATTTGAACAAGCAAAGATACTCTTCTTGTCTTGAATTAAAAAGTGTTCTATCTACTTTTCCTTTTGTGAATCCATTCTCGGTTAGAAATTGTGACAAAGTATCATACCATGCTCTGGGTGCCTGTTTCAATCCATACAGAGCTTTCTTGAGTTTGTATACCTTATCTCCAAGAGTCTTCTGCTCAAATCCTGGAGGTTGTTCAACATACACTTCTTCTTTCAATAAACCATTTAGGAATGTGCTTTTTACATCCATCTCGATATACAAAGAAAATTCTTGTGAGCTGCATAGGCAAGAAACATCCTTATAGCTTCCAATCTTGCTACAGGGGCAAATGTTTCATCAAAATCTATCCCTTCTTCTTGGCAATATCCTTTGGCTACTAATCTTGCTTTGTTTCTTACCACAGAACCTTCCTCGTTCATCTTATTTCTGAACACCCATTTTGTGCCAATAACATTTTGATGGGTGGGTCTTTGAACTAATTCCCATACTTTATTTCTTTCAAACTGATTCAGCTCTTCTTGCATAGCTTGAATCCAATGTGTGTCATCCAATGCTTGTAACACATCTTTGGGCTCTATTTGCGAGATAAAGCATGTGAACATAGCTTCTTGTTGAGTTCGATCTTGTTTTGACACCGTCTCTTATATCTCCAATGACAACTTCTCGGTGGATGGTCTTTCACCATCTTACATCGGTTGAAGTAAGTTAGCCGGATTCATCGTCTAGCAGCAATTGTTGCTTTGATCGGCTCTCTCGTAGTCACTTAGCCGCAAATTTTCCACTATTTTTGAGATTCACTATCTCATCTTCTTCGAGTTTATAATTCCAACTTGGCTTGATAGGACTCTTCTCAGATGGTTGGATGATTCACTTATCACCGACTCTTCAATGTCTTCTCCATTTACATTTGGCTCATCGAATACCACATGAATGGATTCTTCGCAACCATAGTCCTTTTGTTGAGTACTCTGTAGGCTTTGCTTTGAGTATCCCAAGAAGATACCTTCATCGACTTTAGCATCGAAGGCCTTTAGATTGTCTTTGCCATTGTTGTGGATGAAGCATTTACATCCAAATATTCTAAAATAGCAACATTTGGTTTTCTTCCACCAAATCTCATAGGAGTCTTTGTCACCGTCTGTTTTATCATACATCTGTTTTGAGTGTAGCAAGTTGTGTTGATTGCTTGACCCAAAATCTTTTTGGTAACCCCCTTGCCTAACATGGTCCTCTTCGCTTCTTTGAGAGTTCTATTCCTTCTTTCTCGCAACTCCATTCTCATTTGGAGTCCTTTGCCGCAGATAGTTCATGACCAATACCATTTTCAATACAATACGAGTTATTATTCCATTGACAAACTCGGTTCCTCTATCCGATCTTATTTTGATAATGGTTTGGCTCTTCTCATTTTGAATCCTCTTCATCACCGTGGGTAGTTTCTGTAGAGTTTCTTTCTTCTTACACATGAATATTGTCCATGTATATCTTGAGTAGTCATCTACTACCACCAAGGTGTATTTCTTTCCACTTATGCTAGCTGGTTCCACTGGGCCAAATAGATCCATATGTAGCAGATGCAATATTCTTGTTGAAGATGGGCATGTCTTTTCTTTG
This sequence comes from Rehmannia glutinosa, assembly GCA_016081115.2. Classification (NCBI taxonomy): domain Eukaryota; kingdom Viridiplantae; phylum Streptophyta; class Magnoliopsida; order Lamiales; family Orobanchaceae; genus Rehmannia; species Rehmannia glutinosa. The sequence goes on along the minus strand of JABTTQ020000672.1, from coordinate 4,843 downwards.
AATGATGATTTGATTTGTTTTCCCTTCTGACATGCGTCACATATACTCTCCTTTTTGTATACTGAGTCTGGAAGTCCTTCCACAAGACTACTTCTGGCAAGCTTGTTAATCGTTTTGAAATTCAGGTGACTCAGCTTTTTGTGCCACAGCCAACTTGATTCAGCTGTGCTTTTTGCTAGTAGACAGGTGTTGGGTGTAGCGGTTGACCAATCTACTACATACATGTTCTTTTGTCTGCATCCTTGCAACACAACTTCATTCGATTCAGCATCCTTGATTTGGCATATACCCATGTTAAATCCAACATTATAGCCCTTGTCACAGAGTTGGCTGATGCTTAGCAAGTTGAAGTTGAGTCCTTCAACATATGCAACATCTGTGATTTCTAATCCATTCCTCTTGATGGATCCAATGCCTCTTATTTCACCTGGAGCTTCATTTCCTCCAAATATGACTTTTGCTCCTTTAACTTTCTTGAATTTTGACAGATTTTTCTTATTTCCTGTCATATGTCCGGAATGCCACTATCCATGTACCATGTTCCTTGGCACTCACTGCTCCTTGAACCCGTAATCAAATAAATTAAGTTTTAGGTACCCATACTTGTCCGGGTCCCGAGGGGTTAGAATTGTAAGATGATCCAACCAACTTATAGCCAAATGATTTGACTCTAAGGGGTTGCCATCTATCGCCATAATCATAATTAATCTTGGCAAATTGCTTGGGGATTCTAGGTTCATACAAATTGTCTCTTTTGTCTCAGTATGCTGTATATGTGTTTTAGCAATCGCCTTCTTTGGGTAATTGTGGTGTCTCCGAGTGTAGTGCCTAGGTGCATATGTGTGTTTGATGAAAGCTCTTATACTTTTGGAATGGCCTTTCTTTGAGTTCTGGCCTTTGCCATTTGGGCTTATATTCCATAAGTCTATTCGATAGTTCACATTATTCCAATCAGCTTGGCTTGGATATTTTCTACCATTCCCATCATATGTATTTCTTTTATAGATTTTATGGGGTTTTTGGTAGCTCTGTTTCTTTACTTTCTGAGTATTTTGCTTTGGAGTTTGGTGAGGAACTCGGCAATCTTTTCTCAATCTGTCCTTTCAAATAAGCACTCAACTGGCATTTTCCTTTTCCTTTATAACCAAGGCCAGTTTGCTTGTAATTGTGCTTTGGGGTGAATGTGTGTGCACCCTTGGAGTTTTGGATTTTTAGACTCTTCATTGCTTGAAGATCCTTTTTCCAAAATTACTTTCGGAGTTTGACATAGCACGAGAGGAATTAAATCCTAAGCCCGTCTTGTCTCCACATTCTCTTTGACTCATAATAAGATCATCCAATGATTTAGATGCCTTAGTAAATGAGGCAATTACATTTTGAGGTCATTCTCCCTCTTTTCTATGGCAGCTATTTTGCTATTAGCTTGCATTTTCAAATTTTTAAACTTTCATTCTCATCGGCTATTTGACTTAGAGTACTCGGCTCCTTAGTCGGTATGAGTTTTGCTCTTGAGTAGTCTGTTTTCCTCATTTAGTAGTGTGTGTGAGGATTTAATGTGTTCAAAATCTTTCATCATTTTGCCTAATGAATCATACGGATCAAAATAAGGGTGATGAAGTGTGTGTGTCACATCACTATCACTAGAATCGAGTTCGATGAGTTAGAGTGTACCTCATCTTCTTGGTCGAGTTGATCTTGTTCCTTGGCCATCAAACAGTTAGAGCTTCTTCTTCGTAGTCACTTGAGTAATCACTTCACTACTCTCTCGACTCAATATGTCTTTTGACTTGGTTGTCTCGGCTCAGATCTCTGCGACCAACATTGCCTTTTTCTTTTCTTGTCTTCTTTCTCTCAAGACCTTTCTTTCTTCTTCATTCCTGTATTTGTTGACTACGAGGATATGGGCGATCAATGGCATAGTGACCTGGTTGCCTACGGTTCAAAGATAGATATTCAACCTTTTGATCACTCTTTCCATTCTTGGATTGTCGCCTTTGATATTCAGACTTTTTGACGATCTGTTCTCTTGGTTGGCCTATCTTTCCTTGATTTGGAGGAGCCGAGTGTCTTCCGGAGGATTCGCCCTTGCCTCTCTTGTAGTTCTTATTGAAGAACTTGTTGAACCTTTTTACTAGTAGGGCTATTTCTTCCGGGTCAATGACTTCTTTGACCTCGCTCTCTTCCCATCTTTAACAATTAGAGCAAATTGTTTTGGGTACGATTGTCTCTTCCTGTCTTTTCTTCTCAACTCAAACTCGTAGGCTTTGAGGTCCGAGAATAGTTCATGGTTGGATGTCTTTGATAGGTCCATGGAATGTCTTAGTGCCATGACCTTCATTTCCCATTCAATTTGAGACTTTTTAGGATCTTCATACACATTTCCTTCGTATATTCCTTTCCAAGTCAAGTGCGATTAGCTCGTTGGTGATTTACGTGAATCGAGCATCCAGTTGATCTAGGTTCTCTCCCGAGATCATTTTGAAGTTCTCAAATTTACTCAGTACATGACCACCGATAATTTGTTTTCTTTGATTTGCTCGAGCCTTCACAAATCAATGTTAGTTTGTCCCATTTCTTTAGCCGTTTTGCATGATTTGACTTTATTGAACATGGCTTTGTCCAAGGTTTTGTAAAGGATGTCCTTGGCTACATTGTCCAGGTTGTATCTTTTTCACATCATTTGTCCATTCGATTCTTGGTTTTTCGATCATAGGCCGTCCGGGAGCAACATCCTCTTCACCTTCAAATGCAGACTCTTCTTACAAATTGTGTTCACCTTTAAGATTTGCGGTGGCCCATCCTCTATCACTATCCACATCTCATCATGTAATGCTTTGATAGATGAGCACAAGCATACGAATTTTCCAATCATCAAATTCTTCAATTGTGAACATAGGGATACGTGTCAAATTTGCTTCCATGATAATAAATTTTAATGATAAAAAGAGTTTTGAAAGTTTAAGTACTAAAGCGGACTTTGAAAAATTTGGAGATCTAGTTCAAGAACTCATGAAGGCTCAATGAACCAACCGCTCGATACCACTTGTAGGTCCCAAGGGGTGTAAGTGTAAGGTTTAGAAGGGGGTTGAATAAACCTTACCAAATTTTTGATTTAGTCCTTTTAAAAGTTCAAAGTTGATATTACACAACAGTGTCCTTGGTAGACAACCAATTTAGTTAATCAAGAGTTAGTCTCTCAATGGACTCAACCGAGTACATTGATGGAATAACTCACCGTTAAGTCTAAATTAACTCAACTGTGGTTTGTTTTTCATTGGAAGACTTAACAACCTTAAGTTTGGTTAAGTAGAGATTTAGAGCTTGATTTAGTACTTAGAGATTATCTAATGGATAGCAAATATGTCACAGTGAATTAAACAAATATGATGCAAGAATTAAAGTCTTTGAAATGTAAATGACACAATAAGATTTTTATAGAGGTTCAAGATGGGGTAATTCTTCTACTCCTCTCTTCTCCAACTCCCGGAGGAATCCACTAGGTATTGATCGAGATACAAAGTGGTAATGTCCGGATACAAGTCTTGATCACACAATAACTTGATCCTTTGGGACTCGATCCGAGACGCCTTGATCACTCACCGTGGCTTCTCGACGACTCGGCTTCTTCACAGTGGCGTGCCTTGCTACTACAAACCACTTGCTCAAGCTCTTTGGATTTGATCACGAAGCCCTCCAAAAGCTCAAGACTTGGTTCGACCTTGAACCTTCCTACAATCCTTCGTGGAATGTAGACCCCTTTGATTCTTCATAATTTTCTCTTCAACTGATTGAAGTTATTATCTTTCCTTCACAGTGAGTGTTGGATTGATGTTCTTCGTAGTGTAGGCTTGAGGATTGAGCGTTTAATCACTTGAGAATATTTCAGGTTACAATTCTAATAATTGCTAGAATGTTTGTGGTTCGTAACTGCGTAATCTCTGTCTCTCTTCTCGAGTTATTCCTCGGCCTTTTATAGTGAGCTTTTCAAAAATCGCCCGTTGAAAAAGATAGGCTTATTTTTGAAAGTCACTTGTGGTCGTTGGCTTGTCTTGTTGCGATCCTTGGAATTGCCATTTCCTCGTATGAATTGTTCTCCACCTTTTCGAGTTCGACACGGTGTAGTGCTTCCCGTGGTTTATTCCTTTTGCACGCTTCGGGATCGAGCACTTCGAGAAAGGTAGCATGGAGATATTACTTGTTTAAGTAATTCTCTTGATTTACGTACAACGGATCTTTTTCGATTATCTCGACTTGACCGCATTTCCTTGCTTTCCCAGGTGACTTAGAGTCGACTTCCAATCATCGGATGACTCTTCCACTTCTTCAACTTGAGACTTGGCTTTTCTTAAGTTGACTTGACCGATACTCCACTCACCGCATCTCACCGCTCCTTCAATAGAGTTCCCGTCTTCTCTTCTTTGCCATACTCGGATGTCTTGCAGTGAGTCTTCCTTCTAGTCTCCGTTGTCTTCTTGCATGTTTGGGCATAGTGACTTAACTCGGCTTGACCATCCCTATTTATTACAATGCGGTTTACAACAAAATTGGGGTGCCAACTTCCTATTCTAAGTTTTACATGGCATTCATCAAAATCTAAAAATAAATTTCCCAACATTAGCCCCTCCGGTGACGACACACAATTTGGCGACACTGGGAATCGCCTCTTATGCCCATACTTGCGGCCCAGTGGAAGCCATAGATATCAAAGAGCTCAAAATCATGCTTGGGCTTCATTTTTTTCCTTTCCCAATATGCATGCACTTTACCGTCCATGCATGCACGTGTATCCTTCACCAAAAATAAAAAGATACTCATCCCCATGGATAAGAATTAAAAGCATCCA